>CAKNXH010059197.1:0-34091 GCA_932178445.1 Andricus quercusramuli | reverse complement strand
CCATGCCGCGTGCAGATTTTTAAAAATAATTCTATTATATATAATTTACATTATATTACACTACGTCACAAAAACATATAAAATTCCTATTTATTTGGGTTTTATGGCATTTATTTTATGTATTTTTTGGCACTGATTCGGAAACTGACATTATTTATTTCGTAGTAGCAATATTTCCGGAGATTTTCAAGATTTAATGTTCAATATCACATAAAAAACGAAAAAACCATGTTGCGTAAACATCAGGTCATTTTCACTTTTCAAACCTATTTTTATGAAAAATGCGAGAAGATAGATCATTTTCGCCTTCAGATACGTATTATAAGGAAAAATACTGGAATTAGTGAAATTATGTTTATAACATGTGGTTTAAAGATTTTTTCGAGTATGTGTGGACTTTTCAAATACACAAATGCACTAGAAAGAAATCCACTAGACCTAGGAGTCGAAATGAAATTTAAAGTCATTTTTATAATATTGGAATTTGGTATTTGACATGATACATTTTTTCACCTGTGATTTTAGAATTTTTTTGTATGTTTGGAGTTCTTAAAATTATAAATACACTAGAAAAAAATGCGCAAGGCCCAGGAGTCGAAATTACAAATACAGTGGTTTTTAAAAATTTCAAATTTGTTACTTAATAGAATTATCGTCTTCACTTGTGATTTTATAATTTTCTTGAGCATGTCAGGAACTTGTAAGCATAGAAATACTCCAGAAAAAAATTGACAAGGCCCAGGAATAAAAAAAAAATGAAAAAAAATTACTGTAATTCTAATTTCGACTAGTGGGTATTTTGAATTTACAATTAAAAAGCTCACACGTGCTCAGAAAAATGTTTAATACACAAGTTATAAAGATTATTTCATTAAATACCAAAATCAACATTTTAAAAAGTAAATGGGAATTATTTGTCAAAAAAATAATTGATTTGAATCTCCAAAAAATGTAGAAGATTTTTCTGACATTCAGGTATTTAAAGAAAATTAAACCTTAAGAAAAGACCAAACCCCTGCAAACAAGAACATTTTTCAACCTTTTTTCGAGTACGGTTAACCAAGCTGCACGTGGATCGATTTCAAATTAATTATACTTTTTTAGAACCCCAATACGCTAATTGTACGCATTGTAGCGATATCAAATTCCAAACGTATTTATTTTGGACCCACCCTACTGGGAAATTGGAGAACAATTTCATTATTTACCGAGCTTACTGTAAAAAGTAATAAATGGAAATGAATAGGTTCGGATTTATGACAAATCTCATTTCGTCGCCATCGTGTCCCAGAAATTCAGACACTTTTGAAAAGACAGGTGCACTACCTGAGGTGGCATTGTCGCCTTCATGCCGGAACCCTTCCCCCTCACCATAAACTGCAACTGAAATATTGCACCTTCCAAAAGGAAAAACAACAGCCCTATTGGGTACCTATTGTTTTGTTCAAATCGAGTTCCAACAGTATATTCTGTTTCAAACTTTGAATTTAAAAATTTTTTAAATTCAATTAATTCAATTTAAAGTTAATTTGTTTAATTTAATTTAGTTTTAAGAACAATTCAAATTTGAATTTTAATTTGAAATTAAATTTTAATATCTAGGTTTAACCCCCTATAATATTTGAAGATCATCGTTCTAATTTCTATTTGTTTCAGTGTATACTATAAAACTGAATAATGGATGCTATACATTTAGTAATAAAGAAAATTACATTTTTCGCAAATTGGTGATTTTAGCTCTCTTTCAATATGATATATTTAATTTTTACGCGATATTCTAGTTGAAATATATCGAGAATTATTAAGGCTTCTGTTTGGAAATTATACAAATTTGCAACAGTAGTCAGTATATGATTGAAATGTAGATTTGTCAATATCGAAAGAAAATCGAAAATGTCTTATAAGCCAAAGTCTAAGATGGAAATAAAGAATAGGTGAATATAAAGTATTCTGAATAAATTTGTGATAAATTAGCCGTTGGGACTATTTTCATATTCATATATTTAAGGTGTTGTACTCGTTATTTTAGGCAATCAGCGAAAAGGTTCGAAAATATTTGAAGAGGGAACGTGTATTTTTTCGGAACTAGCTGTAAATGCCTGGATTTTTATTTCATAATATTGAAAAAATAAAAAATTTGAAAATGCTTTACTAAATTTTTTTAAATATCAAGACATTATCAATTTTTTGAAACAATAAATAATAACTCCAAATTAAAAGCATTTGGAATTTAAAAAAGGTATATATTTAACGATTCTTAATTGAAAACGTTCCGATTTGTAAAAACAATTTTAAAAAACACTGTGGTAAAACAATTTTAGATGACCTAGGTAAAATTTGGACAAAAGAACAATATTTCTAATGTATTATAAAATAATTTAACTTGTATCACTTCTTGATGAAAGCGTTTAGAATTGAATAACTCTAAATTGAACATTTTTTTATCGGATGCTCTCACAATAGGAGAATTTTGAAAGAAAATTTTCAAAATTGGCAGTTTCATTAGAAAGGAGTTTTTGTTGTATCAGTTCTGTTTCAAAGCGTTCATAATTAAAAAAAATTATTTCTAATTGAAGAATCTCGAAATTGAAAGATTTCAGATTAAAATTTCGAAAACGGGACAATTCAAAACTGTTCAAAACTGAATAATTTCAGATTGAAATTTTGGGAATTGGATCATATAAAATTCAGCTAAATTTGAGTAGCGTTAATTATAATTTGAAGGGTTCAAAGTTCAATAATTTAAATTTTAAAACTTAAAATTTCAAAGATTTAAAATAAAAACTGATTACAATTCTACAATTAGAAACTGAAAAACTGCATGGAATTGTTCAAAGTCAAAGCTTCTGAAATTTCAGAATTTTAAATTGTTAATACAAGCTTGAAAAATGTTCAATTATAAACTTTTACAATTGAATTATTTTAAAAAATATAAGAAATTAAGAAATTTTGAGTACGCAACAATAAAAATAAAAACATTTCTAAAACCAAGCGTTCAAAAATAAGCAAATCTCAAGTCATTTAGAACTGAACCAAATTTTAATTACCTAGAATTGCGTTTTTAGAACGTTTTTATACTCTTCTCCTTTGAATTTTAAATTATTTCAAGTAAATTAAAATCTTCTGAAAATTAACATTTTGCACATTGTCAACTGTACTTTTATAAATTTCGACATTCCAATTTTAATTGCAAAATTAACACTGTTGAAAGAGAAAGATGGAAAATTCAGCGTTCAACATGAAAATTTGAAACGCTAAAATTTTAACCAGTCAGAATTAAAGAAATTTATTCAATTACCAAGGTCTCAATTTCATATCAAACAATTTTCATCTGGTTTGATTATAAAGAACATATAATTTTTAACTTTTCCAATATAAATCGCTTAGCTTGTAACACTTCATTCAGAATCATTATTCATTCTTTGAATTTTCCAATCAAATATGTTTGAAATAATTCATTCGTGAAAATGTTCAACTAAAAGTTTAAAATATTATCAAGTTGGAAATTTTTAAATATAATGCATAAGAAGATAGCTATGATCCCAATTTTTTAAATTGCACCATTTAAATTTAAAAAAAAAACAGAAAATGTTTTTATTTAACATTGAAATCAAACAACTCAGCATATTCAAATCTAAAATCATTACATTTAAAACTGACTGTCAAGGCTTATATGTAATATGAAATTTTGCAATTTTAAAATATTTGATAGTGAAACTAAATTAACATTTTCAATATTTATGTTATATTGTATTATTATTATTTTAGTTGGCTGAATTCATTTCCAGTCGGCAGGCTCTGTGCATGCTCAAGCCACAGAATCATTTTCGCAAAAAATATGTTTTTTTCCCAAAGGATTTTAGATGACAGGTATTTCACAAATTCAACGAAAATTTTATTTTAAAGATGGGAGTATTTGAACTTTTGAAACCTGTGAAGCCCTTCATCAAAAACTTATCGAGATAAAAAAATTGAAATGTGCAGTATCCAAAACAACATAGAAATTTTCTTTTTGATTGCGATAGATCTTTTCATTCTAGTTTGAAAACTATATTAATGCCATATATATTAATTTCAGATAGTTGCGCTTTTTTCCTGAAATTTTTAACTATTTGTCACCCTTTACTTAGTGATGTGATATTTAATGCAAGTTAATGAAAATAGTTGTTCAAACAATTTCTTATTTTTGAAAACTATCTTCTCTCAGATAAGTTTTAGAAAGTTCAGGGTTTTCCCAAAATGGTTAACTTTGCTTTGCCTTATTAGTTATGAACAAATTTGATGATCTTCTTGTTGTAATTGAAAACAAAATTGTTACAAGTCATTTGCAGACCTATAGTCTTCCCACCTACTCCTAATTATTTCATTCCTTGTTTGTGTCTCTTGTATAAGATAGCTTTTTTGTGAATAATTTTTTCAAACATTGCAAAAAGAGCAAAAATAATTCACTTAAGAAAGTAAAATATTATTTCAAAAATTATTTTTGTTGGGGTTCACTTGTTATTTGTTGATAACTGAAAAGTCAATCAAAATCAAGATTACAAAAAAAGAAACTTGCTAGCATTACTCCAAGAGAAGACAGATATAAACAATAATACATTGTTTAAATAAGCATGTTTGTTAACTTGCATTAATCATTACCCAACTAAGTGAAAAGTGGACAAAAATTTTAAGGGTTAAAAAAAACCGCCACTTTTTAGCACTTATCTGAGAGAAGATAGTTATAAACAATTAAAAATTGTTCAAATAATTATAATAGATTTGATACTTTCACGATGATTCATTATAATAAATTTAAATTTAGAATTTAAAATTTAAAGATTTTTCGGGTTTCAATCGTGTGCAAAAACTTCATCTTTTTCTATCAAACACTCTCAGATTTGACATTTGGTCCACATTGGACCGCATATCATTTGACCAATCCCAACGGATTAAAGATTTTTGCACTGAGAAACAAAAAATAAAATTTGACAAATTACTTCCAGTAAAGCACGCACCATTAACTAATACAGTAAAAAACATCTCTAACCATCATCTCAGCAATGAAATGATTTCAGCCTTATCTAAAGGACATAATTTTGCAGTCGCTCCCTCCAAAATCCCAAAAGAAGAAATCATCAACAATTTGGAATCCACAATATACACCCTTCCACCCGAAAAAGCAAATGACATAAGACGTAGGACAGCCAACATTTTACGCGAAGCCCAACTCCCTTCCTCAAACTTAACAAAACAAGAAAAAACAGCTATTAAAGAACTTAATCAGAATAAAGACATCATAATATTACCCGCAGACAAAGGCAACACAACAGTAATAATGAATAAAGAAGACTATAACAACAAAATCATGGACCTTCTTACTGACGATACATATAAAAAGCTTAAAAAAGACCCCACAAAAACAATAACCAGAAAAACAAAAAGCCTCCTAAAAGACTCAAATCTTGACGACGATACAATATCTAAATTAAACCCTACTAATCCTATCTCTCCAAAACTTTACGGACTCCCAAAAATTCACAAAAACAACATCCCACTCAGGCCGATCGTCAGCGCAATAAACTCTCCAACTTACAACCTAGCACGCTTTCTCGCCAAAAAACTTAAGCCTTTCACAGGAAACTCTATCACACACATCCAAAACTCTTTTGACTTCATCAGAAAAAAACAACAGATTCACATTCAACCCCAAGACATCCTAGTAAGTTTCGACGTAGTATCTCTCTTTACAAAAGTACCAATCTCTGATACAATCGATATTATTAAATCCTTTGCAAACTTCCCCTCCAATCTCACACCTTTAATAGAACACTGTCTTACTAATACCTATTTCTCTTTCAATAACCAATTCTACGAACAAACCTCAGGAGCAGCAATGGGATCTCCAATCTCACCTGTAATAGCTAACATTTTTATGGAAAATTTAGAAACTAAAATCTTTAACAAATCCAAGCTTAAACCGGAATTCTGGTGCCGTTACGTTGACGACACTTTTGTCATCTGGAGACACGGACTAGACGAACTAAACAAATTTTTCGATTTCATCAATCAAATACACCCTAATATCAAGTTCACTATGGAAATTGAACAAAGCGGAAAATTACCTTTCTTGGACGTACTAGTTTATAAAAGATCTGATAACACATTAGGACATGAAGTTTACAGAAAACCCACGCATACAAACAGATACCTGCATGCCTCCTCCCACCACCACCCATCTCAAAAGCAATCGGTCATCAATTCCCTTGTATACAGAGCTGTCTCCATAACAGATAAAGATAACTTACAAAAGGAATTACAAAATGTTAAACAAATCCTAATACAAAACGATTACACAAACAAACAAATTAATAAAGCAATAAGAAAATACACTCAAGAAAACAAGTCAACACAACCTAATAAAGAAAGAGAGAGGAAAACAACCACCACCCTACCCTACATTCAAGGTATCACGGAACAAATAGGAAGAATTCTCAACAAACACAACATCCAAACTATATTTAAGCCACCTGCAAAAATAGGACAACTTTGAGACAACCCTAAAGATAAAAAGGAACCTTTCAGTGATCCGGGAGTATATCAAATCCCTTGTTCTTGTGGTAAAGTCTATATTGGAGAAACCGGGAGGGCGGTAAGTCAACGTGTAAAAGAACATGAGAGTAAAGTTAGGCTAAAACATTTCACACAATCAGCAGTAGCTGAGCATCATATCGAAACAGGACATAGTATTTTATTTGACAAAACAACCGTCATTGCCAAAACGTACAATAAATTTCCAAGAAAACATAGAGAAGCAATCGAAATCTTGAAACACCCTAATAACATCAATAGAGACAATGGATATAATACCAATCCGATTTGGCTTTCCATCCTCCCGGGTTTTTTAAAAAAGACTTAATTGGCCAATCAAGTTCAAGCAGTCCCCACCATGGGGCACTCTGGCCAATCACAGGCATCGTAGAGAATACATATATAAGAACAACATAACCTGAAACCTCAGTTTCAGGTCAGCCCTGAAGATGTGAACTGCAATGTTCACGAAACGTCGGCAACATTCATAGTTTCGCACAGGATTGAAACCCGAAAAATCTTTAAATTTTAAATTCTAAATTTAAATTTATTCAAATAATTATGTTTGTTCAACTGGCTTTAATTAAAAATTGAACACAAAGAGAAAAATTAAATACAGACTGCAATTTTCTAGCATTGTTTAAAAAACCCAAAAAATCATAATTAGCGCTAAAAACTCGCAAAACCCATTTTTTCACTTATGGGTTGTTCTTGGGACCCTATAAAACAGACTTAGGGAGGTGATATTTGATAATTGATATATTTGACTTGTATTCTATGGGTATTTGTGAAGAGAAGTGTTGAGTTTTAACTCGATTCTGCTAATAGTGACGATTCAGAATAAAATGTACAAAAACGTATTTTTGCCTAATGGGATATACGTGTTAAACTTCACGGGCTTGCGACACCTCTGAATATCATTTTTTCAAACCAAAAAAAAAGGGTTTTTTGTGTGGATTCGAACCAATTTTCGGGCGATGTGTATCAGAATTCGAGAAATGAAAAAATGTTGACCACCCTCAATTGTATATTGTCACCGACGAAACGTATTTTCTCCAAGAAGAAAACCGCACCTATCTGGCATTAATATAGATGAAGATAGTAATAAAAAATAATTTGTTCGCACAATTATTTTTGCTCAACTCAAATAATTATTAGGTCACTCCAGGTGGAAAATAGACAAATAGTTAAAAATTTCAGAAAAAACAGCAACTTTCTACCATCGAGCAAAGAGAATATCATTAGCAATAATTATAAATTGTTCAAATAATTATTTTTGTTGACTTGAATTAAATATCACTTTTATCAGAAATTTGACAAAAAGTCAAAAATTTTAGAGAAAACCGCAACTTTCTAGCACTTATCTAAGAGAAGATAGATAATAACAATAAAAATTTGTTTAAACAATTATTCTGCCTAAATTTAAATGAATATTAACTCATTTCAAGTGAAAAGTGAACAAAAAGTTGCAGATTTTAGAAAAAACCGCATTTTCTAGCATTATTGAAAGAGAACGTCTTTAACAATAATAAAAAATCTGTTACACAATTTTTTTATTGACGTAAATTATGTATTAACTCGCTCTCATTGAAAATTGGACAAAAAGTGTAATTTAAAAAAAAACCGCGACTTTCGAACTCTATTCTAAGAGAAAATTGCTAAAAACAATAGTAAATGGTTTGAACAATTTATTTAAACATCTAATTGTCAGTATAAAGTAGTATTTCATGTATAAAAAGCAATTTGCATTTAAAAAATCGCAAGCAAATCATAATTAGCGACAAAAACGAATTTACGAGAGATCTCTGAAGCGATATATCATAAAAAATAACATTTTTTTAAATAATATCTTCTAAGCTGATGATATTTCGAATTAGCCTAATACTCTGATTATGATTCAATTGTCAGATCACATAGAAACCTGGGAGTCATGGACACCAGGTAAGAATCCTACCTCCCAGACGTGGCAACACCGCTTGAGGTGAGTACGTATAGCCTATAACGCACTTTCTTATATATAGAGGAGGTCACTTCGTACATCCAGTATCACAAATATATATAAAATTCAAAATGAGAAATTGTTTCCCCTCTTTTGAAAAACCTGATCAGAAGGCCCCCCTCAACGTATATATGCATATAAATTTCAAATATTTTAACGGAAAACAGTGGAGGTGAGAACGTAGAGTGAACTACACGGAGGTGACAACGTACAGTCTATACATATATATAAAGCGTATGGAAGGCAACCGACAAGTGCACTTTAAAAAAGGAGTGCCTTAAGGGCATGTGATACTTAGAAAATTATCGATTTTAGCTAACGGACATCCCCGAACCCTTCTTTTGTAGAATAATTTGAAAAAAATTAATTTTGCTAAATTTTATTCATGTGTGTGTATTTTGAGGTTATGTGTGCTCACAGCATCGGTACAACAGAGACCTCCATTATCGGAATGGCAGAGTGCTGAAACCCGTTCCTAACCTCAAGTTAGGCTGTACTCAAGTTTAGCAAAATAATTTTTTTTTTGTTATAATCCCTCAAAAAAGAGTTCGGGGTCGTTCGTTATACTATTCTATAGCATCTCCAAATTCATTTTTTAAATTTTTAGATTTTTATGGACAAAAACCCGGGGGAACTGAACCTGATTTACCACAGGTCGGAGTATCACATGCCCTTAATGTACATAATTTCATGCCCGAATTATGTGAAAGTCTAGAAAAACTGATCCCACATCATTTCATTTCTAAGAAACAATCGCAATTCATACGTGATCTAAAAAACAATTTAAAGCCAAATGAGGGTCTTTTAGAGATAGACTACTCGGAAAACTACCCATATGTCGCTCAGAATGCTGTTCAACAATTTCACTATGACAACGATCAGTGTAGTATATTCGCTGCTGTCCTCAAATACAGAGAAGGCGAAGAACTGAAACAATGCACTTTTATATTGCTCTCCGAATGCACAACTCAGGATACAACGGCTGTGTATTTATCCCAAGTATATTTGATTCCTGCCATACGACAAAAATGTCCAAAATTAACAAAACTTATATATGTGTCGGATGGAGCAAAGCAGCATTTCAAGAATCGATACCAAATGGTCAATTTAGTGCACCACAAAGAAGATTTTTCGACTGAAGCAGAGTGGCATACTCATGCCACAGCTCATGGCAAGGGGCGTTGTGATGGCGTAGCGGCTACAGTGAAGATTCTGGCAACACGAGCTAGTTTACAAGATAAAGGGAATGAAGCCATTCTAGATTCTACTCAACTTTTTAACTGGGATAAAAATAAGTTTTCCAACATAACATTTTTCCAATACACTAAACAGGACTATGATAGAACATCAAGGAAATTTTCGAAAAGATTTCCCAGTGCACCACCAGTAACAAACATTTCCAAAGCTCATGCTTTTAAGGTCTGCTCCAACAATACTCTTACTACATTTAGATACTCTGATGCATCCGATATTCTATCCAAAACTGAATTCTCCTAAATGAAGTAAAAACATATTAAAATAATTCGAAGGATAATTTATGAAAAAAGCGGAGAAAAGAAGAATAAACAAAACAAAAAAATTTTAATCGAGAAAAAAGTAATGCGGGCTTTATTACATGAAGACAGTCTCAACCCTGTAAAACGCAGAGAGCTTTTGACACCTTTCCACAAGCAACAACTTACTACAAGCGACAATCGGTTGATTTTCAAAAATCTCGTCTGCCATTTTGAATTCACCATGTTAAATTTTGCAAATCCTACTTCAGATTCGTGACCAGCGATCCCAAGAACCTTCGTAAAACAAATTTTGCTGAAATCGGTTGATTTAAAAAAAAATTGTGCGCTATATTGGAATATTGGCCGCCATTTTTGGTCCGCCACTTTGAATTTTGCAAATCTGACTTCAGATTCGTGATCAGCGACCCCAAAAACCTTCGTAAACCAAATTTGGCCGAAATCGGTTGTTTTGAAAAAAATGTGTCCGCCATGTTTGATTCTTGTTCGCCATTTTCGGTCCACCATATTTAATTTTGCAAATCTGACTCCATATTTGTGATTAGCGACCCGAAAAACTTTCGTAAACCAAATTTGGCTGAAATCGGTTGATTGAAAAAAATCCTGTTCACCATCTGGGATCGGACATGTTGAATATCGCCAACCTACCTCACCACCTTTTTAGGGCCGTCAATTACCAACAATTTAAGCCAAAAACCAATCGAATTGGTCGTCAATATTTCTTTTTTCAAAGCTTTTTGATCCGAACACTCGATTTTTACCTCGCTTTCGGCCGCCATTTCGTGCCACTATATTGAAATTTTCGAAAAGGCCACACTGGCCGGGAAGGCAGGTCCAAAGAGGAACATTCCAAGCCCAAGATCATCTATATTCATCAACAGGAATTTTGGAGAGAGCGGTGGTACGGTTGAGAAAGAACGTCCCATATATATACATTTATCTCCGTACCACGCGTTTTTTAAGAAAAAGTTGTGAGATTGTGAAGGTTTCTGAACTTCAAAGTAACAACAAATTGATTTTTATCTGTAAACTATAAGAAATATAATTGTTGACAATGCAAATGTCATTTCTCTCATAAAGTAAGTGCAATATCAAGTCATAGTTCAAAATTGTTCCCTTCCTCAAATCTATGAAAATGTATCCCTACCCAATAATCTTGTTGATCTCAACCACAATTCTCAAATTAAATATGAAAAATCAATAATAGCTAAATTTAATGGATATCTTATTGTTTTAATTATTGGTTAAAGTGTACAAGACATACATGTGGTAAGGGTCCATTTTCATACATTCCAGGAAGTGGAACAATTTTGAACCCTCAATTTTCATTGCTGTTGTCGTTAGTTTTTGAAACGAAATGTGGTTTTGAATCATTAAAAATTGTATCTCTGCAATATCAGAGATACAAAAAAAATTGTATTTACTTTGAGGTACAGGAACCTTAATTTAATAATCTCACACTGAGAAAAATGGATTATACCCGGTAATAAAGAATATTTTACAGGATATAATCTTGGACTATTAACTGTGGGACAGCGATCCAGATTATTAGAACTACAATCTATAGATATTAAGAAATAGATATTACAGGATAATATCTTGGATTATTAAACTTTATAATCTGAGATAATAAAATATATAATCCAAGATTTTAAAATCTAATATCCATATTAGTATCCTGGTCCATTGGATAACCTCAAATATATATAATAATTTTTGCAAACGTATTTATAAATCTATACAAAATTTTGATAGACGAGCTCGGAATTGGAACTGGGAACAAATTTTAATTTTTTAAACACACAATGAGCAGGAAAGTGGCTATCATAAGACTACAAAAACGAAAGTAAAGGAGGCTAAGTTTCTGTACGTGTACAAGTGGCAGTGATGTGTAATGAAAAGAAATATAAACTTACCCATTTTCAAAATCTAATTTACGTGTAATTTAGCAGTAATAATCATTTCATCACTGAATTATTACTTGATATAATGCGAACGGATGCTTATGACACGCGCCACGATGCGACGTACAATCTTAGACTACACAGACGCTGGATATTTTAAAATCTAAGATGTTACAAATTAATGCCTGAAGATTATAAGAATGTAACATCTAGAGATTATATCTGGTAACATCTTCATATATTAGGAAAATATTATAGACTATACGCGCTAATATACTTTTCTATACGGTGTATTATTCTTTAATTCTATTATCCAGTTCGTATAATCCATTCTTCTCAGTGCATGTAACATGTTCTTGACGTAGTCAATGTCTTACAAGCAGGCATTCTTAAAAGTATAATGTGCTACAGTTCTTTAAAGTAAGTACTATTGTGCTTAATTTTTACTGATATTGCCCATCTTTTTGAAAACATTTGTTGATTCATACCAGCTAAACATCTGCGAAAGGTATGTTCTTATAGATTGTAGAGAGGGAAACACTTTGGATGTAGGAGCTGCTATTCATATTTTGTGTCGTTTAAAAAAAAAAAAAAAAAAAGAGTTCTTCAGTAGGACATGAGGAGAAAGTCTGTGTTTTCTCTTCAGAAATGCGCAGTACGATTTTTGTTATTTGTGCTGTAAATGAACAGGAACCGTACAAAAAGTAATGAATAATCAACAATAATTTGATTTTGCGGTCAAACTGTGCTAGTGGCGGGTGCAGCAATCGTGCGTCTCTTTTCGGCTCGGAAGAAAGAAGGTAGGTAGGATGGGGCCAGCACCCCTCTATTCTACCGTCTATACTTTGTGGTGAAAGAAGACGCACAATTTGGGAATCCGCTTCTGAACAATGCAAAATACAAGAAAGATGAATTAACCAAAATTGTGCCCGTGAAAAATATCTAGAAATTTGTGATATATCATTTCTTTTATAAGACGCGTGGTTTAGGTTTGAATCGTGAAATGTTACATTACCAAATAATCAAAAAATCCAATTTTTGACATTCTCATTCTTATGAGAAGGTATTGGTTTCATGTGACACTTAAATTGGTAATTTTTCATTAAATCTCCAGGTTTTGAGACACCCTGAGTCAAAGAAAACGATATTTAAGAAGCTGGCTGTCTCTGTTGTCTGTATTAAGCGTGTAGTCTATTTGTAGGCACGATAACTTTCGAAAAAATTATCAGATTGGATTGAGCTTTGGCACACTTTTTTAAACCCTAAGAAAAGGACAAGTTATTTAGCCAGCTATTTTGGATAAGAATTCAAAAAGTTATAGCATTTTCAAAATGTTTGATACACTTTTTTGTCGAGCTTTGAAAATTCTAGATACGGCTATTCGTAATACTCGGAAATTCGAACAATTTATCCTCAAGAAAAAAGAGACAAGTTCACTAGTTCCTCCAAAAAGAGATACAATAGTGTATTGTGCTACAAGTTGAAAAATCGTCGCTTTTTCAATGTGTGGAACACGATACTTTTTCTATAATTTGTTTAAAAAGTGCTAGTTTTTGTTTACCTGTTGCCCGGAAAGGTCGGCACTGCGCACGCGCCACGTCATCGACCAATAAACGGTCACTTTTTACACCAAAAACAGGTGGAAAAACTGGCACTTTTTCGCAAATTATAGACAAATTTATTATTAATCCTTTATGGATCAGACGCATAGTTTTTGTTTAATCGTAAAAAATAAAATTGCACACGAGTCCTCGGTAGGTGCCTCAAGTGCAAAGAGATCGCTGACTTATTTTCGAGTCTGCTTAAAATCGACTTTTACTCTTAAGGGAAGTCTCCTTAATACGGGACCTATATCTTGGCACATAAGCAGCCCCTTTTCAGGGTACCCAAAAACAGCTGAAGTTGAGTTCCGAAGCACCCAAGCCCCGGCTCAAGTACATTGAGAGATTACCATTGATACTCGCTCAAGAATCGAACCCCAATTCACTGGTATTACTTAAAAACTTTTGACAAATGTGAATATTTCAATTTTTCCCAGTAAATTTGGCAATTTTAAGGTGCAAAAAAGTAAGAAATAATAATGAAATCATTTTTATTTCGTATGTAAAATGTTTCGATGAGAATTCATCTTTCTTTTCTTGAAATTCGGTCAAAATTTGAACAATGTTTGTTAAAGACTACAACATTCCATTGTTGAAAATTCATCATTTTATAGTGGAAAATTCGTCTTTTTTGCTAGTAAATTGATTGAACATCACAATTTTGTTTGTTGCAAATACATCGTTTCATTTAAAATTCATCTTATAGATTGAAAATGTACTTACCTTGTTGAAAATTCTTTTCTTTTTATTGACTGTTTGCCTGCATTCGTCCAAAATCCAACTATTTGTTCGATGACAAATTTTTTGTCATGAATCAATATTGCGTGGCAGAAAAATACTAAGCAGATAGTGATTTACACACTACTGGAAAGTATCCTGAGAATTTGAAGAGAATATATGAAAATATCGACCATGATAAAATATGCGTTTCTATATGTATGTAGAATGTAGGAAAAAGGTTTGAAATGTGTGCCTTCACATGTATTTTAAGAACCTTATTTGTACAAAATGACACTATCCTTTTCTGTTATCAAACTGTGAGTTCGTATTATACCATTGAGCCATTTTCCTTTAGGTGTAGGCGTGACTTGCTCGGTGAGGAAAGGAGTAACATGAGGTAGGAGGTATTCGTTCCACAACACTGCTTTGACCCAGGTTTACCTATCAACGTCTCTAACAATCACCCCAAGTGAAGAGCCTCACAAAATGATTATGTGTAGTTCCCTACTTGGGACCATTAGTATCCAAGGTATTTGTTTCAGGCGTTATTTAAGCTATTGTCACTCTGTTCATAAACTATCTGTCGCAAAAATTTTCTCTCCTGGCATACTTCTCTAGCTTCCTTCATGCCCTTGGCATTCTGCCATCAACTGTACCTTGATACACTTCTTTGCTCAGTCGTTTATCTTTTGTCGTATCTTCTGCACCACATTCTTTGAGAATTATGTCGTTTCGAACTTTGTCCATGAGTGTTTTCCCCGCATATTGTGCACAGCGATTTCATGCAAATCGCGTTAATTTTACTGTTTTCCTTTTCTTGTCAGGTGCATGCTTTACTACCGTACAGTATAGTCGGTGAAAATATAGAATTCTGTACTTCCATTTCCACTTTTTTTTAACATATTTTTACTTCCGAGAATGGACCCTGCTCTACCGAAAACCTTCTGACCCTCGTTTCTGCGCCCATCCAAATCCCCATCTACTTTTCCGTCGCCAGTGAATAGGCTACCCAAATATATGTACTTGTGAACTTGCCTTAATCTCTCATCATTTAGGACAATTTTGCACATTGTTTTCTCACCTTTTTCTACAAATACTGTGTTTTTTGTTTTATTTACGTTCATTTCGAGACCCATGTTCTTCATGCTTGTATTGAAATTACTCAACATTCTGTGTCTTCGAATATTGGTATGATAACCGCTTTTCTCTAATCGTCTGGGACTCCTCCCATCTCGATACATAGGTTTGTCAAGTCGCTCAACCTGTAAGGTATGTACTCGCCACCGTACTTAAGTATTTCAGCACTATTACTAACTACACCAGCAGCCTTACCATTTTTCAAGGAAATATATTTTTTAAATACTGCCTGAAATTCTAATAGAGATATTTTTTCACTTAAAATTATCGAAAAGCAGCAGCCAGTCGTAACCAATCTCACTGAAAAAATACACTTTTGCTTGAAGTATAAAACTTAGATAAAGATAGTCATGAATAATATCAGTCAAGTGCGTGAGAATGATATGTTTCCAAAGATAACCTCAAATTTAAGTCAATCATATATTCGGAACATATACATTTCACAATTATGTATAATAATGGCAGCCTTTAAAAAAATGTTTCTTACCTGATTGCAACTCCAATAGCAAAAATAACCGAAACCAAATATTTATAAGGTTGCCTATGGGCACAGAAGTGAAAAAGAAATGGGCAGAAGCCGTTGAAAGAACCGGTAAAGATACCAAGTTTCATTCAAACTGTTCGCACTGTCACACTTTATAAAGCCGGGTTTTAGTGAAATTCCAGGCATTTTAAAAATCTTGTAGAACCTTTTTTTACTTTTAAAACACGTTTACATTTGGTTATATTTACTGTTAACACGTTTAATCGCTAGCTGTCATATTATATCGGTCACCAACCGGACAACCACGCTAATCAGAATGAAGTACTCTTTGCAAACTACTTCCCGCAAAAATTCAAAAAGTATACTTTTCAAACATTATGTCACGTACTACGCCGTGACTATATATATATATATGTATGCATAATTATTGTGGATTATTTAACTCAAGGGAATTGACAAATTTAAACCATGTAATATAGAAATGGCTCTATCATAATGTGTTAGGAAAAAGAGAGAGAGAGTAGGATCAAGGAAAGAACTTCAACCCCTTTTTCATCGCTAACCAGAAGGAAGGATGGATATTACATGTATCTACAAGTTATTGAGAAGTGGATGAGGGAGACCATCGAGAGAAACACACACATAATTAAATTAGGGAGAAGTAGCAACCTTTGGATCAATGAAGTCTGCAGGCATTCTGTGACCTTGGAAGAGGGTGGAAATAGCTCTACCCACTATCGATTACACGTGGACCCTTTTTCTGAAGCTGAACTTCCGAACCAAGAATCTTCTAGAAAACGGGTGGAGACAATTCCACCCACTAAGCTGAACTTCTAAATCAAGAACCTTCTAGAAGAATGGGTGGCGACAATTCCACCCACTATTGATTACAAGTGGACCTTTTCCTGTGAAGCAGAATCTTCTAGAAGAACGGGTGACAACAATTCCACCCACTATTGATTACACGTGGATCCTTTCGAGTAGAGCAGAAATTTCTAGAAGGACACGTGGAGGAGGGTGGTACGGATGTCCGCCCACCCGAGTATAAAAGAGGATCCTGGGATCCTTGGGTCGTCTGATGTCTCTGGGTCTTCAAGCTGCTGGTGTCTGTCTGTCGTCTTTTGGCTCTGGGTCTTCAAGCTGCTGCCGTCTGGGTCTTCAACCCTTCTGCCGCTGCCTCACCATTGTACTTCTCCCTGGGTCTTGCTGTCCGGTGTCCTTTTGAGTCTTCTGCAGTTTGTCTCTCCCCAACTAACAAATTTTGGGGCTCAGATCTTCAAGGCAATCGTCCCAATTCAACTGAAGGAACATCGAATTTCGACCACTAGGTAAACGACAACAATCTCTCTCTCTCTCTAAATCGTTCCAGTTATCACCCCAGCATTTCTTCCTCGACCATTTATTACCTAAATCTCCAGAGCTATTTTCTCTTCTCAGATCCTTGTAAGTTAATTCCCTATTTGCTATATTCTTGATCTATAATAAATGTAAATCTCGCATTTCCCTAGAATTCATTTGTCCCTGAAAATCCTGTTTCCCTTAGTCCAGAGTTCAGTACGCTGTAGATAAAACAGGAATACCACTAACCACTAATGTTTCCCTAAATACCATCTTAGGACGTAACAATTAAAAAAAATACTTAAACTTAATTGAAAAAAACTTTCCTTTCGTAGTTACACTATTTTTGTAGTGTTCCTTTAATTTTACTAGGAAAAAAAAATATTTCAAAATATGCAACAACCGCATTTGGTTTTCTAATGCATTGTGTTCCATTTCGCAGTTCCATTGCTCTACATCTTCATCTCCTAATAATTCTTTAAATGAATCTTTCGGAGCGTGTACCATCTGGTCTGTATTTCATAACATTTCTCCTTTGCTACTTATCATGCTGACAAATTCTGTACTTGTAGTTTCCTTCATCTCTTTCAATAATACTTTCAAGTTTTAGTATTGTATTCGGAACTCTTCATCACTCTTGTATCCTTAACTAGTTCTCTTAGTCTTTCATCCGCAATAACGAGCTCAATTATGCTCTGGCCGTTTCCCTGACACCAAGTGTACGTGTGGATCATTTTATGTCGAAACCAAGCATTTGTAATAAATAGGCCCTTTTATAAGCATAAGCTAACTTATTTTTCCCCTAGCAGAATTAGTCTCTCATCTTGAGTGGTATACGTAACACATCTACTTTCCTTACCTGCATAGTTCCCGATAGTTCTGTTACCTAAACATAATTCACTCCTGTAGAATTCCCAAAACCAGGTCTCAATTTATCGCCTGAAACTCGACCTTTACCTTCTTCGTGTGTATGCATTTCATCAATCAAAGTTTTAGTCCATTCTGTGGCTACTTTACTATTTGTAGTATCCATTCTTTAGATTGTACACCCAACTACCACCCATATGAGCACAATTTATTTTATGAACCGAAATCATCTCCAAATGCTATGCAGATATATCGTATGAAGTGATTTTGAGTGCTTGGCGCCATATATGGCTGAAACTGTCTATTTCTTAAGAAACCCTACTACCACACGGGTATGGCTTTAATTTTACGAATCAGAGGTAATTTCGCACCTCCGATAGCATCGATCACAATGATTAGTGTAATCCTTGTGATCTGTGGTCGCGGATATTTTGGGATGTAGTCGTTGCAGCTCCATATTCAGATCTCCGCACCTCACCTCCTTATCCTTCCTCTCAATAGTCATGTCGCACTCATTTGGAGCCGATAATTCGATCACGAATAACATTAATTTTTCGTAGTCTTGGTGAACGATGTCATCCTTGAAAATGTCGGCCAGGCCACAGATAGACGCGGGGTTTTATCAAGACCTATCCGGGAATTAATCTTCATTGATTATGTACCTTTTTTTTATTTTCAGTTTCTTGGCGGAATAAGAATTCCGCTGCCTGAAGAGAGCATACCAATCACGAGCACCCAGGAGAAAATACATAAGTATGCATTCGTCTTCGACATAAAATTCATAGACGCTTGCGAGGAGCAGCGTAAAATCTTGAACATCAATGACTTTTTGTAAGTGCATTCTTTAAAACTCTACACTTTGTCACATACTTGTGTAATAAATAGAAAAATATGTAAATGAAAAATTGACTTTACAGTATGAGAGTGCCACAACGAAAGGCAACATGCCTCTGTTACTTCAGCACGAATTTATGCAATGAGTGGCAGTGCTTGCGGTGAGTCACATTCAAAGATCAACCATGTCATCGTTGCAAATTTAGTATGATAATAATGTGTTTTCTTTTCTGCATTGCTTTTTTAGGGCGAGGTTGGAACAGGCGATGGTGCGACTCTGGGCCAGAAAGCGTGAAGTGAAAGTCGAGTTTGACGCCAGCCCTATCTTTCCGTAATCTGTTAAACTGCTAGGATTACGATTCACCAGTATACTTGTTTTGCGACCTGTCGCTCATAAGTTGTACTGATAAACGTCGTAGAACTTTGTAGTGATTAACAATGAACTATATATTTTAAAGATTGTAGAACACGTGTTTGGTTAAGTACACATACATTTGTAAATGAAAGAGATTACCTGTAAATATTAGCGGCCCTGATAGTTT
This sequence comes from Andricus quercusramuli, assembly GCA_932178445.1. NCBI lineage: Eukaryota > Metazoa > Arthropoda > Insecta > Hymenoptera > Cynipidae > Andricus > Andricus quercusramuli. The sequence continues at coordinate 14,581 of CAKNXH010059197.1, read as the reverse complement.
GCATTAGTCGTTAAGAAGACAGTGATCTACGGATGTATTATTTCTGCCGCCCAAAATGTATTTTATTTACAATGAAAAGCCTTCCAAACATTTCCTGCAGAAATGTACTTATGTCACTAATTCTGATTGAAATTGAAGAATAAATGTAATTCAATTGATGTTCGTGTAATTAACGTTGTAATATTATTCAATAGCTGACCATCTTAATTATCATGAGAAACAATTCCCAAATCTAGAGAACACTCAAATTGGGACATTTTTAGTTCGTGTGAGAGCTTTCAATCCATTCTCTTGACATCTCAGGGCTCCAGGACAATTTTTATAATAAATCTTTTGGATTTTACTTCTAGAATTACTTTAATTTTTCTAGCTCTGACACATAAAAACTGGAGAACAACCCTCCTCATCAACTAATTTGATATTATCTCTAGACTTATCTGTATCCAGTTTTCCCTCTCGTGAATATAGTTCACGAGAAATCGGATCGCTCGACAATTTACTGTGTCCTGTTCAAGAAATTGGCCCTGAGTATGCACATCGGTTCCAATATTGAGAGGAAGATAAATCTGAAAGGAATTTGATTATTAGCAACAGAAGATTAAAAGGAACTTCATCCATTAAATTAGGTTCCCAATATGCATTGAAAGAAACTTGACTTTTTTCACTTTTAAAACCCTAATTTTGAAGTATTTTTCAAATAAGAATTTTTTTCAATGTATTTATCCTGAAGCTCCGGACCCGAGGGGCCGTCCACTCTAGAATCGATTCTACGCGAGCATACTTATTCCGTCAATTAGATCACGATTCCTGTGATTCCGCACATGAAGCATAATCCGGTTTGATTCTGACCGTAAGAAAAGAAAAGAATCGAATCCAAACTGAGAAGATCGCACAGGGATCATTCTGACAGTTGCGCGCATTGAGTTGCATCAGTACGACTGATTTCTGTTGATTCCGCCTGAGTCCAGCTGATTCCTCGTTGATTCTTCATCGATTCCTTCGTTTCTCGACCACACTAGGGGAGTGTTTACATATTGCGTAGCATTAAAAGTAGAAGGACGGGGTTCGTGTTTCGTTACGATCTGTTATGTGGGGGGAGGGAGGGGCATTTTTAACCCGATTACATAACATGTTTAATTGCATGTATTTCTCAGGGTAGCCTGCTGGACTGGGAAACCGGGGAAACCCAGAAATGACCGGGAATTTTTCGGAGACTAGGAAAAAAGGGGAAAAGACAGTGAATTTATTTTGTGACTGGGAATTTTGCAAATTTTTGAAAGAAAAATCTAACCATTCAATTGAAATATCACGAACTTCATGTCATACGATATATCATGAAATTTAAAATAAGTTTGATTTCAACTTTTTTTTTAAACGCTAAATTTAATTGTTGTCTTTTTCAATTATGAAACCATTTTATGATATATATTATGGAGCGTTTTTAAAATGCAGTTTTGAAGACTTAAACAATACAGAATGAACAGCGTTAGAAATTAATATTTGTTGACAAAAAACTTCTGTAAATAAAAACTAATTAACAATTTCAAAAATGGAACTGTAGTACAAGAATTCGAGATTGAATTGCATTCTTAATATTTTTTAACATTGAATAATTTACAGGTATTAACGTTATAAATTTGAACTATTTCCATTTAACTTAGTAGGTAAACAAATATAAACGTCCGATTGAAAATTTATCAACTACTTTTAACACTTTTATTAAATTAAAAATAATATTCAAATATTGTTTCAATCTAAAATATTCCATTTTTAACCCATTCGAACTGAAATTTTTTTAATAAAGAAAATAACAATTCTTTAGTGACTTAATACTTTTTGACTGTTCATTTAAAATAAAAAATTATAAAAATAGAATATTCATAACTAAACAATTTGAAACTGAATTGTTTGAAACAGAAACCCTTGAATCTTTAAAATTTCACAGAGCTAAACTTAAACTTTGAACGTCACAGTGTTAATTTGAATTCTTCTATTTAAAAAACATTCTATTTTAAAGTAAAATTGTGTAATTTTAATGTACACAATAGTTAATCAATTATTTGAAACAGAATATAGATTTTTCAAGATTTTCAAAATAAAATTTAGAAGCTTCTTAAGGAGTTTGAAAGATTTTCAGGTAATAAAAAAATTGTCCTAAATTCCTGGGAAAATTCAAAATTATTTTTTATTTTGAAAAATTACATATTTTAACTCGAAAGCCTTAGTAATTAATGAAATGTTTGCATCCGATTGAAACTTCAAAATCTTTTTTCAATTTTCAAAAACATTTTGATTAATATATTCATAATTAAATGCTTTTATTTTTTTTTTAATTATTTAATAATTATTTAATTATTTTTAATTTTTTTTTAATTTTCAATTTGTAAATGACATTTTTCAATTGAGATTTTTAAAGAAACAACTTATAATCACTAAATTGTACTGCTTTCAAGTTAAAATAGTTTGAAAATGATATAATTTTGAACACTTACAAATTTCTCTGAAAGAACTCTGGACACGCTTTGGGGTTCGCTATATCTGTTATAATAAATTTAAAATAATAAAGTAAAAATGAAATATTCAGAAATAAACCAATTGAAATTGAATTATTTAAAATAAAATAAGCCTCGAAACATTAAAATTTCAGAATGTTGAATGCAAACTTAAAAATTTGCATTGTTTCATTTGTTTTTTAATTTTTAATTTATAAGTGACATTTTTTTAATTGAATGTTTGAATAACAGTGTAAAATCCTTTAATTGTAGTGTTTCAACCTAAAATTGTTAAGAAATTATATAATTTCGAACATTTAAAAAATTTATTGATTCATTCTTCAAACTATTTCATTCCCTAAAACGCATTTTCTCCTTTGCCTGCTTAGTCAAGCTTTTTTTATAAAATACCGATGCGGACCGATATTAGTGCTCTGAAAGTACACATTGTGTCGCAATTATGTTAAGCATCTACATTTAGAATTAGGCTAATTATATTTCATGAAGAAGAATTTTAAAAATTGAAATTTCATTATAAAAAATTCATTATTATGACACTTCTCATTATCGTATGTGTAGCCTGCGTTCGAAACTGCGCACTTGACGTGTTTTAGCGCGTTGATCCCAAGCTAACTCAAGCTGACTCGCCCGAGTCTGCCCGAGTCTGCACGGAATCGTAGCGATTCCGAGTGATCCTTGGCGATTCTCACTGATTCCCGGTGTTTCTTCTGAAGCTTGCTGATGAACGCATTTTTCAAACTTTCAGAATCGATCTCTTAAGATTCTACGGAATCAAGCTGATTCCCACATATTTCTAAAAGATCTTTTGACGAGTGCCTGATTCTGAATCGATTCTAAGTGAGGAAAATCACTGATTCCTCCAGTGAACGGCCCCTCGTCCGGACCTATGATAGCTTTCAATTAAAATGTCCTCATACCTGTGAACGCTCTCCAAAAATCAAAACTATTTAAAAGGAATTATGCGGTCACAGAAGCGAAGTTCGAATTGCCACCGTTTTGTCAATTCTTTTTCGATTCCTGCCTTTAGGATTTCAGACTACCTATCACGCCTGAATAGACCAATTATTTATGTGGAATTTATCTCTGAGTAATTTTTACATGGGTTCCTAGGACCTATTTCCCTTACGAAATGAGCGATTACGAGCCTATTCCTTACGATTACTACGACTTTTACCCTCCCTGGCGAAGAACTGAGGATAAAATTATTAGTGAGCCTACAAATGAGACGACATTCCGTGCAAATTTAAGTGGAAGATTTGTCCTCCAGAATGCAATCTCATTTTCCTATTTGTCTTTTACTCTTGTTAGTTCCAATGGTGTAGAACCATGAATTTTCTAATGGTTTTCAGGATAAAACCTATAAAAAGAGTTTCTACGTTTTAAAAGCCCATTCTATTTTGATGAAGAGAAACTCGCGATCTTATGCTGGGAATTGCACTCATTCCTAAAGGAGTGACAAATTTCTCTATATCAATTATTGATTAATTTATGGTAATACACCGTGATTATGAGTCCTCAGTTCTCCCTGGTTGAGCTCCTGTATGGAAACGGGTTGACAAACCAACGAGCACGTTGTGAGAATCTATGGCCACATCCTGATAGTTTCAGAGAGTGGCAGGCTTCTCAAAGTATATCGTAATCTTCCATAAATCTTTTATTTCCTCAATTGGTAAAAAGAAAAAGAGTTTTCTTTCATACATATGAACTATATAACTCTTTCAACAGGAATTCGCAAGTCACTCAGTAGCGTACTTATTTTCTATTTCGCCCGCTTTTGAGTGTTATTTATAAGTATAAAATAATTATTGTATACTTATACCGTTTCCACGTGTGGGCACATAATGTAGATGGCAATTGCTTATTTATTGTATGACGCTTCGAAACGTCACTAGTTTACACATAAGATTAAATAGTAACGGATTCAAAAACAACACCAAAAAATAATGGTATTTCGAGTGCTCGTATACAAATATGCAATAAAGAAAGAAAGGGTTATTGTTATTGCTTTCTGTTGAATACTTTTAAGTTACTTTTCGGCTACTCCCAAACTAACACTCAAAATCGTGGACTGCATAACAAATGAAAATTCTCCTATGTTACAAATAAAGGAAAAATTATTTTTCTGATCAAAGTTTGCTCTTGTAAAAACTAGAGCAATTTTTCGAGTTTCCAAGAAGAATGACTGATTTATATATATATATTTTTTTATAATTTTATTTTTAATTGCGATGAACAAAGTTTCTGCTCAACATCAAAGTCTTTTGAAGCCCAGAATTGCGATTGTCAATAGCATAGAAATTTAAAATAACAAAAAATCAAGTTCAAAAATGAATATTTTTAGTAGTTCTCTTATGTTTGTATGGGCTTTCTCGTATTCAAATATAATCTCCCGTCATATTCTCCTTCTACTGCCTTTGGTAACGTCGTTCAAAGTTCATCACATCTTGGTGAAAACGTTCTCCTTGTCCCTCTGAATAGGCACCTATATTGTCTTTAAATTTATCCAGGTGAGAATTTAACATATAAAGTTCATGGGACATTCTGCACCCCATAATTTTAAAGCTTTTAAGCATAGTGAAAATAGGCTTCATAAGCTGCACAAAGCTTCGAATTTGTTGCCAAAGCACATTTTTTGCTTCTTACCTCAATAATAAATTCACCTAAATGTTTTGAAGTAAATTTCGGAATGCTCAAACATCTAAATTTCGTTTTAGACTTCTTGAAATATTTATAAAGTTTTTATTATTTTAGAAACTTTTAACATTTTTAAATTTTTCATAACATTTTTTAAAAATATTTTGAAATAGAAAAAAATTGCTTATAAAATCTTCCAGAGTATGTTTTGATAATTGTGTTAATTATGAATTTTCTTAGGAATCACAATAACCACCTTTCATTATTATGAAATATTTCGTGCTTCTTAAAAAGGTAATTAAAACTTCTAAATATATCTTAAAGTTATTTACAAATGAAATTGTTTCTAAATAAAATAATTAAAATGGTGACGTTCATATTGTTGGTATTTTGATTTTGTTATTATTTTAAGATCATGTAAAATTCATAAAAATGTTTTAGATTAAATTTGAAAATGTTGAAAAATTTGCAGTTTGTTTTAGACTTTTGAAGTACTTATTAATTTTTTATTATTTTATAAATTTTTCGATAGCTTGTACATATTGAATAAAATGAATCACATTTTTCACAACATTTTTTTTATATTTTGAAATAGAAGAAAACTGCTTATAAAATCTTCTAAAGTATTTTTTGATAATAGTGTTAATTATCAATTTTCTTAGGAATCATAATAAACACTTTTCAGTATTATGAAATATTTCGTGCTTCTTAAAAAGGTAATTTTTTAAAACTTCTAAATATATCTTAAAGTTATTTACAAATAAAATTGTTTTTAAATAAAAGAATTGAAATTGTAACGATCAAATTGTAGATATTTTAATTTTGTAATTATTTTAATACCATTTAAAATTCATTAAAACCTTTTAAATTAAATTCCAAAATATTCAAAAATCTACATTTTGTTTTAGACTATTTGAAATATTTATACATTTTATATTATTTTAGAAATTTTTCCATAACTTGTGCATATTTAATGAAATCAATCAAATTTTTCATAAAAATTGTTTACAATATTTTGTAATAGAAAAAAGTGGCTTATAAAATCTTCGAAAGTACGCTTTGAAAATAGTGTTAATTATGAATTTTCTTAGGAATCATGATAAACACTTTTCAGTATTATGAAATATTTCGTGCTTCTTAAAAAGGTAATATTTAAAACTTCTGAATATATCTTAAAGTTATTTACAAATGAAGTTGTTTTTAAATAAAAAAATTGAAATTATCACGTTGAAATTGAAGATATTTTGATTTTGAAATTATTCTATGAACATGTAAAATTCATTAAAATGTTTTGAATTAAATTTCGGAATATTCAAAAATCTACATTTTGTTTTAGACTTCTTTAAATATATAAAGTTTTCAACATTAATGGCAATACTTACAGTATGAAAATTTTCTATTTTCACAGATTACACAGTATCACATTATTTCATTATTATAGTTGAACCTAATTGAAGTTCCAAATATTTTAAATATCGGAAATAAATGAGGCGTCACCAGTGGGGCAAGCATGGCCAAAATAATAGCTAACACGTGCTTAGGGTATAAACGGATCATAATTTTTGTCAATAAGTGATCGGTAATGTAGGCAGCTACTTATCTTCTGGACTACATGCAAGACACTATTAAATATTATTTTTTTAAATACGGTCGGTAGAGCGGGTGTTTTGTATTGGTATGGTAGAAACCTTTGCGTGTAGTCCGTCTCTAGTGCAATGTCAACGCATATGAGGTTATACCGCAGCTATCACTATTTTCATCAAAAACAACTTATTCCCTATCTTATTGCCCCTCGGGTGTGGGGCAAAGCCGGCGAAATACACCTTGTTGGAAATAATTGAATTATTAAATCATTGTTTCATTAATGTAATTAATACTTATAGAAATATGATATACAATAATGTAGGACTCGAAATGAAAAAAAAGTGGATCAGTTCAACATCTTATTAACTCTAAAAAAATCATTGACTGTTGACTGGTTGGCGCTGCCCCTCCTTACCCTAACGCTCAATTTTTTTACGCTCTGTAATGGAGGCAATCAAAAACGATTACAACAACCATCATTTGTTTGTTGCGCATGCATAAAAAGAGAAGACGATCGCAACAATCGTCATTTATTTGTGGGGTATTCATAAAAACAGAAGATGATCGCATCAATTGTCAATGTTTGTGCCGTATTCATAAAAACAAAAAACGATTGCAGGAATCGTCATTTGTTTGTGGCGTATGCATGAAAACAGGAGACGATCACAGCAATCGTCATTTGCTTGTTACGCTTTCACGAAAAGTTCGATGCTCAATTTCTAATTTTGCCTAGGGATCGTCTATATATTACGTAAGACGTTTTTCTTTTGTTTCTATCGTTGTGTTCTTCTCAACTTCACAGCAATTTTATTCTCGTCTTTATTTGAACAAAAGAAAAACGTCTTACGTAATATATGGACGATCCCCTAGTGACACAAGCAAGGACTGAGTTCAATTTACAGTAGGTTTTCTGCGGTCTCATGAAATAGTACGATATTTCATCTCTTTTTTTTATGCAACATTATTGAATATCTGATTTCATTTTATTCATTGAATAATTACTATCATTTGAGTTAATTAATAATTAACTATTATTCTCTATAAAAATGTCTTCAGCACTGAAGAATTTGAAGCGTGCTGGCTGCGACATTTCTTTCAAGAAAATGACGGTAGAAAAAATTGTAGGAACTGAAGAAGAAGCCAATTGTTTTTCTAGCTCTTTAAAAAAAACAATAGCTGTCAAGGATATTTTATGTCGCGAATGGCGACTTTCTATTTACAAAAAAAATAATTGCGTAGAAGATTCTGAATTGGAAGCTAATTCAACTGATGATCCATCATTCGCAATTAACGTAAACAAAAATTAAGCTACTCCCGAGATCGAATATATTGAGATTCCACTTCAGAGAACTGTTTCCACGCATAAATATTGTTGAATTCGTCATTCTACAGACAATCTGATTGTGATTCCGGAAGAGGCTCGAATACAATCCTACATAAAAAATCAAATCTAAAAACCGGTTGGCAATCGGTGCTGTTCAAGGCATATAATTAAAAATCGAATTTTCATAGAAGATCTTCTCGTTTGAAAGTGCACTCTAATACAACGAGTCTTCGTGTATTAGAGTTATCCAAAGTGACGGAAACTCTATCGAATGCGATGCGACTTTATTTGATAAAGTCGGCGAATGCAGCCTCTCAGAAAAAGAAGTTGAAGTTTTTACGGGCTTGACATGGGACCAGCTTAATGATTTAAAAGATAAGATGATTTCTTTGAGAAACCGTTCATCCCGTTCAGTAATTCAAGCTCTGGTTGTGTTTCTCTTCAAACTAGGTACAGGAAACTGAAATAAAATAATCACTTCTGTCTTTCAGTTAGATAATGAACAATCAATTTCTGATTATTGTGCAAGCGTACTTAAATCTTTCGAAACTGATATTCTACTGTTTTCTTTTGGCTTAAGTGCTTTAAACAGATATGATCTTATTAATAATTGCACTAAGGAAATAACAAGAAAACTGTTTGATATAAGTAATAATTTATTTATAATTTGCGATCGTACGTATGCACGACACCAAAGAAGTTCCAACAACGAGTACTAGAGGAAATGTTTTCCGGGGCAAAAGAAAGTTCCTCTGTGCAAACCCTCCACTATCTGCACGACTGACGGTTTTGTGACTGATATGCTTGGACCGTATCTTGCAACTTCCAAGTATCAATGCCTGCGTTGAAAGGTAAGAGGAAGCAATTGACAGCAGAAGAGTCTAATCAATCACGTTTTGTTACTAACATTCACTGAGTTGTTAAATCTGTGCATGGTATGTTAAAACAAAAGTATAGCCTTCTTATTCACAAACTTGATAACAAGCTGTTACCTAAAGTGGGAAGTTTCTTTAGAATTGCGTCATTTTTAAATAATACTTTCGGAAGAAGGTCACTCTGTTTGTCTAAAAATCGTAAATGAACTGCCCTGAAGTTCAAATTTTTAAAATTTGATAAATCAATTTTGGTTGAAACTTCGATTATTTTAGTTAAAGATTCATAATTTTAGTTGAAAATTAATCTTTGTGGTTTGCAATTCAACTATTCCAGTTGAAGATTAATAATTTGAGTTAAAAATTCATCGCATTGTTTGAATGTGTGAAGATTTTTTTTTAAATTAGTTTTTTTGTTTGTTAAAAATTTGCTTCAAACTTAAAATGTATTTATTCTAATTCAATATTCCATCATTTTATTTGAAAATTAATAATGGGATTTTTTACTGGGATATTAAGTACCTTACATTTTCCATGGTAATATTAATAAAATACTGTATTTTCATGGATCTTATAGTTATTGCAGTAATATATATAAACCATATTACCATAAATTATCAAAATTTCTTGTCTTAAAAATAAAAGTACAATTATTCCTTATTTTTAGTCCGTCACTATATTTGTGTAAATTTGAAGGATTTAAAAGAAGCGCGTATTACAGCCAATAACGTGGCTTTCCCCTTCCAAGGCAATGTTTGCGCAGTTAAAAAAGTCGCGGTCTATTAGCATCACTGGGTTCCGAAAGCAACTCCCTTTTCACAGTATTACATCCGAAGACCTATTAGACTTTCCGGAGATGACAAAAAGGGATCTTAAGATTCTATTTACTGGGTCATATCAACTCTCCCAAGCTGTGTAGTATTTAGCTGAAATGGTTAATAAATATCAGAAAAATGTGCTGAAGGTAAAAGTTCCATGCAGACATATTTCTCGCACAACATATAGGTGTTTTTTAAGGTATAAGCCTAACAGCGTTGGGGTTTCGGGTCTGACACCATATTCATGTGAATGTGCTAATGGCAGAAGAACAGTTGGTTGCTGTTCTCACATTGCAGCTATCGTTTATTATCTATCTTAGGCAAAGTATTTATCAAAAGTTTTTAAACCAGCAGAAATACTGAGCGATTTATTTAAGAACGATAATTGCATTCCAGTAATTGACAGTGATAGTGAGGAAGATTGAGCAATATGTGAGAAGTAAGGGGACTGACATTAAAAAGCACCCCAATGATTATGAATTGATGTGAGAGGCGAGAGGACTCACTTTAAAAAAGCACCCCGATGATATGGTGTTTAAAAACGTACTGCAACGCCCTCGTGGTAAACTCTGGAAACTATGCATGTATAGGCCAAGTGCAGAAGTCCTCTAAAAAAATGGGTCCCATTCACCCACGGTGAAACTCAACAGCGGGCCGCGCCGCAAAGTTACGTACATTGTTTTTTTGAACTATGTTCCACCACACAAAAAAAAATCATAAAAAATCTGAGTGGTACACAATGCAAGGATATTTTCTTGAGAGAATAAAAGTGGTATCTCTGAAACAACATAGGAAAAAATAATTTTCAAAATTTGTAAACATTTTTCTAATGCTTATTTTTTGTTCGAGAAATGCATCAATTTTTTTTTCATTGTCCAGAGGGATCTTTGAAACGTATTTTGTTCATTAAAATCGGTGGAGCCTTTTTCGAGAAGGATCACTTTTTTAATTTTGCTTTCCCCTTCCATATCTCCCACAAGAATTGGATTTTTAAGTTGAAAGTTGGTGGAGTTTCATACCACATGAAAACAAACTTATGAAATTAATTTAAGCTTCATACGCACGGGGTCGATTTCACATGCTTATTGCGCTGCGCCCCCCTCGTGAAAAAAAAATACCAACTTAAGATCACAGTATAGGCAGGTATATTCTTGTCCCGGCAGTTTGAACCCTCAATATCCCATCATTATTAGGCTTATCACGAGTCATAGATTGTAAAGGGGGCGCTCTTTCTTGTAACTTTCAACAGAAAGAGATGACGAGATGGAGGGAGGGACAGAGTTCCATAAATATAACGGCAACTCTTTGAAGCCTCTAGATCTCGTAAATAATAATAAATCATCCCAGGTTCTTTGGGACTTTTAGGTGTAGCTGGTCTGTTGATACAGACAGCTATCCTCATTTAAGAGAGAGAGAGTGGTGTCTATTTCAATGCCCTAAAATTGATGCAAGTATAGGCTGAAAGGTAAAAGACCAGAAAAAGACCAAACGTGGTTTGAAACTGGTCTTATGTGATCTTAAGTTGGTCTTTCTTTTCACGAGGGCCTTTTCAACGCGATGTGGCTATTCGTGTGAAAATAAGTTGACAAATAAAAAAAGTGTCGGTAAGGAAGGAAACCGATCACGTGACCCACTCGTCAAATGGCCTTAGAATAAAGAATATCGCTAATATCGATATTTTCTATCCGATGTATCGATTTTTTCAATATTTACTTTCCGATATGTCGATATTTTTTCTCGATTCCGCATTACTTTAGTTGTTGTATAAAGATGGGTATTAATATCTTATCAGAGTACTTACATGTACAATGATTTCGTACTAGTAAACTTCTTTATTGGGTATATCCCCGATATGAAACCGTAAGGGTTCTCCGTCCTCATCTTTAAAAATGATTTCGTGTGTCTTAATTTTTTTTTCCACTTCCATTTTGCTAGACTCTCCAATTTTTCTTCTTCCTGCCATTTCTCCTTCGCGTCACAAACAACAGTGGCATTTATGTTAATTTTGTTTTTCAATTCAAAACACAAGAGGTGCAATTTAAGGAGTTATCACTGCTTTAGCGCGGGATCTAAGTATATATATATATAGTTAAAAGTTTGTCATAAGGACAACCGCAGGATTTCGCCGGGAGCGGGTGCTAATCTAAAAAATTGCACCAGCTCCCAGCGAAATCGCGGTAAAATTTCAGCTATAACCACGTCTCACGACCGTGAGATGGGTGGTTACAGTCTGCGCGAACTCAATACGATGATCCGGCGAAAGTCTCGTGCACCCTGAGGACACGGAGCGACCCAAGGACGACCGCCTTCTGCATTCTCCCTGCAAGTGTCTCAGCATTTTGTTGACACGCAGGGATGCTTTTCAGGCTATTAACAAGTGAAACCTTGGCACCTCCAAGACCGCCAATGATCAGGACGATTAGCTTAACAGAATACTCCGGGTATAACCGTCGCAACTCCCTCATAAGGTCTTTATACCTTTCTTTCTTTTCTGTCTCCTTCGCTGTGACGTTTTTGTCCGCTGGTGCCGAAAATTCGATAACGAACATGGTTCGTTTCTCGAAGTCAAGAAGAACCATGTCAGGCCTCGAGTGCGCAAGAGAAACAATTTTCGAGAATATGAAGTTCCAATATATGCGGCACTTCTCATTTTCGACAATTGACTCTATTTCTCTAGGGGCGTTCAGCGGAGAGATATTTGGGCTAATGCCGTAAGAGTGACAGAGATGGTGATAAAGCACTCTCAGTGTCGCATTGTGCCTTTGGATGTAGGTTGTTCCCGCATGAGCTGGACAACTAGATAGTATGTGTCCTAGATGCTCGGGGTGTTCATGACACACTCTGCAGCTATCATCGTGAATATCTTGGCTCAAAATGTGGCGACGGTATGCTAGAGTGGAAATGACACCATCTTGACATGCCAAAATGAAGCCCTCTGTGCCCGACTTCAATTCGGGTGATCTAAGGAAAGCAAACGTCAGCTCATACGACATCGACTGATCTTCCACATTTTTGTGGAAGATGCCGTGCATCTCCTTGTCGAGGAGCTCTTCGCGGAAGTTTTTCTCCTGTGCTTTCTTAATCCGGGCCTTCAGGAGTGAGTATTCAAGATGGATAAGATTTGATGCATTTCGCTCACCCCTGATATTGAAGTCAAGGCCGAGTGTTTCAGCAGCCTCTTCTGTTGCTTTGTAAAGAAACGCCCCTTTGCCTACTTCTTCGTGTTTTCTGACCATTTTAAGAAGAGGATCTTGTCCATTGGCGACAATATGTGCTGTACCCAGAATAATCCTGTTGTGAAGACATCCAAGATTCAGTTTTCCTTGTCCACCTTGACGGCGTGAGATGTAAAGTCGTGGAACAGAAGACTTAAGGTGCATGCTTTTGTTCATGTGCATGACCTTTCGGGACCCGATATCGAGGGATCTGAGCTCGTCCTTCGTCCATGGAACTACTCCAAATGAATAGAGTACTACTGGGATGGCAAGCATGTTCGTTGCAGATACTTTGTTCCTCGCCGACAGTTCGGAAGACCATATCTGTCGGAGGAGACGTTTGTATCTGCATCGGAGAGTATCCTTTATAGATGTTACGTCCTGAATGCGGCTTTGTGGCACGCCCAGGCATGTATAGGTCTCTCCAGCGCAAAGGGGTCGTATAGCGCTTCTGTCAACGAGTTCAGGATCTTCGGGGATGCCGTTAAGTGTTCCTTTCTTCAAATTAACCTTGGCGCATTTCTCTAACCCGAACTCCATTCCAATCTCTTGAGTGTACTCTGTGACAATTTTTAGAGCTAGATGTAGTTTCTCTTGATTTCTAGCATAGAGCTTAAGATCATCCATGTAAAATACATGAGTTACCTTATGCTTTCGATTTCCAGGTTTGCCGCAGATGTACCCTTCGGAATGGCGAAGTGTGAGAGATAGTGGCAATAATGTGAGGCAAAAGAGGAGAGGGCTCATGGTATCGCCCTGAAACACACCTCTCTGACAGGTGATACTGTTAGTGATCACACGATATTTTCCAGATAAGATCGTAAATCTGGTTTTCCAAAGCGGCATTAATCTCTCTATGCATCTCACGATGTGTGGACGAACCTTTAAGCTTTCCAACAGACAGATGATAAGTCTATGGGAGGTTGAATCAAAAGCTTTTCGGTAATCTATCCAGGCCATCGATAGAGATCGTTGATAGGATGCTGCATCTTTACAGACACACACAGACACCACAGAGAATGCAGTCGTGCCATGTAACCTTCTCGTTCAGGGACCATACTGGCATCGTAGCACTCCAGCAGGCCGTCATTGAGTTGATCCGTCCACTTAAAAGTAACAAGATTCCGCCGGTCAATCGCATTGACTCCGTCTTGATTGGCTCCCCCAACTGTAGGGTAGTCGGCATTGTTGTCCGACCCATTGTCGGGAGCCCTGCGCGTTCGATTGTTCTGAACCGCACTTACTACAATTATGTTTGGTGTTGTCATTGTTGTTCCCACGAGCAGCTAGAGAAAGGGTTCGTCCATCCTTGTAGATCCCCGCATGCAAGGATAAGGCTGTATACTCTGAGAGTCGCCGATTTCCCAGAATCACCGTAAGAGACACCTCACCCAGGTGACATTCAGCTTTCGGTACGGTTCTCACGCCTTCGCTTGGGGGTTATTCCTTCGGGACCATCCCTGGACAATTGTCCGCGACTGCTTATTAATTATTGTAACCATATTCAGCAGAAACCCTTGGTACAGGGACCCTCTATCCGCAACCCGAGGACGCGTTCGGTGGCTTTGTCATAAGCCCTTCGGTTCTATTCCAAAGGAATCGAAACCGAAACCGAATGGTA
>CAKNXH010059196.1:0-11704 GCA_932178445.1 Andricus quercusramuli | reverse complement strand
TAATTATTATATCTTTATATTACAAACAAGTAATATGATACATTATAAAATATTTTCTATTACAAATAACGAAATCTTAAATGTCAAATTTTTAAAATCAAATAGACTGTACATCGAACCGCCCTGAATTCCTTCAATTATTACAATTTTTAAAATCATAATAACTTTTTTATTGTAAAAAATGGATTCAAAATTTGAGACGAATCTTCAAAATTCGACTTGTTCGAATATGTCGAATTTCAAATATTAGACTTGAGTTTTGGAGTCATTTTTTTTAGAAAAAAAGGAGTTAGTTTGATTTAGAAATTTCAATAGCTTAAGGAAGTCAAACCTGTTTGATGTACATTAAAAATTTTTTCTATTTCAAAGAATCCAACTTTCCAGGCTTTGTATTACAAATTCGAATAAATGACTGCACACCTCTAATTTGTATAGCCAGTCTTAAAGGAAGACCGTTAACGAATATTTTCATCTTTGGCAACACTCAAGTTAATCGAAAGTTATTTTTCGAAGTCTTTAATAAATTACGAATTAGAATTAGGTTTCAGCTAATATCGTTAATTTCTTTTTCTGCATATTAGCCTTTTTTGGAATCAGCTAAAGAAATTTTAGAAAAATGTCGCATTCTATTCTGCAAATATAAGTGAAAAGTGTGGACCAAAACTTCTTTCCCGTGTTCTGCATAAGAAAAGTAAAACTTGAGTTCAGACAAATCATTCAAGACTGAGTAAAAAACATGACTGTAGATGGAGATTGTAATTTTGATCTAACGTGATGAATTTTGCCACTAGATGATTAGTTTGGATTTGACCTACACTTTCGTCGCTTGCAGAATAAAATAGTGCGGATTTGCAATCAACGCAGTTCCTCTTTTTTAATTTTTGACCAAATTTGACCTGTAATGTAATATGTACATTAAACAATGATTGTGAAAATGGCTTGGTGGAGTTTTCCACTAGTGTTTCTATGTTTATCGAATTAATTATGGCGATGTGTATCGTTCCGAGGTGCAAATCGAGTTACAAAAGTGAATTCGGAGAACCCGAAGATCCCGAATATAAAAAAAATTAATTTTTCCAACGTTTAGAAAGACCCAGCTATTAAAGCTTTATGGCAAAAAGCTTTAATTCTGAAAAATTTTACCGTGAAAGCTGGGCAGTTCGTTTACAGTAAACATTTTTTAAAGGAAGACATTCTCCACGAGAAAATCCTAAAAGCACCCGATGGCACTATTTTGTTAAAGTTAAATAATTATATATTTACTGTAAAATCGAAATGAAAAGTTACAAATAAAACCAAAGTAAATTTTTTTAATTCAATAAACTGTATTATTAGGTATTTTCACTTACTACTCATTTAAAAAAAATTCGGTTTGTTTTCCCGTCAGCACGTGCAACAACAAACACAATTTATTCATATTTTTAGTAATTTTCGGAATAGAAAATATGTGCCAAGTAAATCTAGTCAATGTCTTATTTGAGTAGGATACAGAAAAAGTTACGTTAATTCCAGGATTAAGTTAGAAGGCTAGAAAATGTATGATACTAACCTCAATTTTTCTTCTTTAACAATTCATGCGACCAAAATCTTAAATTAATGTTACTTTTTTAAACGAGTACTAAGTGAAAATACCTAATAAATACAGCTTATTGAAAAAGAATGAATTTACTTTTGTTTTATTTTTAAATTTTGATTTCAGTTTTACAATAAATACAAATCACTTACCTTTCTCAAAATAGCGCCATCGGGTCCTTTCAGGATTTTCTCCTGGAGAATGTCTTCCTTCAAAAAATGCTTAGTGTGAGCGAACTGGCCAGCTTTGACCGTAAAATTTTTCTGAATCAAAGCTTTTTGCCATAAAGCTTTAATAGTTGGGTCTTCCAGCACAACGAAAATATTAATTTTTCTTATTCAGATTCTCCGAACTCACTTTTGCAGCCTGCCCTTACGAAAAGATATGACAGGGAAAAAATGACAGGTGTGTCATTTTTTCCCTGTCATTTTTTGTCTGTCATTTTTTCGCGACCACAAGAAAATGACAGGGAAACGACAGGCAAAATGACAGGAAAACGACAGCCGAAAATGACTGGCCCTAATTGGCTATAATTTATAATAATATTGTGTAGAATTATAAATTCTCGACGACTTGCAGACTTATTTAAACTTTCATGTAAAGCTTAAAAAATCATTAGCAAGAGAAAATTATTATGGGAATTTTCATGATGAAACACCTTTCTGTAGCCTGTTGCTAATTCTGAATTATCTTTCCAACACATCAATTGTGGAATGTGTTTGATTTGCCATTTTAAAGACTTCTTATCATTACAAAGTGCTAAATTTAAGTACCACGGGTAAAAATTTCAGACTATTTTCAACTTTCTTCATTCCCTTAACAAATTGACTGGGTTGACTGCGTGCTCCAATTCCATGATCCAACAAAGAATGGTTCTGCCACGCGCAACCTACGGACCCTTTGATTGGTTCACTTTTTTTAGATGCGCGTGGCGAGACCATTCTTTGTTGGATCATGGAATTAGGAGCAAGCATTGAACTTGAGGGATGAAGAAAGTTGAAAATAATGTGAAATTGTTGCCCGTCGTACTGAAGTTTAGTCCTTTGTAAGGATGAGAAGGCATTAAAATGGCAAATCGAACACATTCCACAATTTATGTGTTTGAAGATAATTCGGAATTAGCAACAGGCTACAGAAAGGTGTTTCATCATGAAAATTCCCATAATAATTTTCTCTTGCTAATGACTTTTTAAGCTTTACAGGAAAGTTTAAATAAGTCTGCAAGTCGTCGAGAATTTATAATTCTACACAATATTATTATAAATTATAGCCAATTAGGGCCAGTCATTTTCGGCTGTCGTTTCCCTGTCTTTTTCTTGTGGTCGCGAAAAAATGACAGACAAAAAATGACAGGGAAAAAATGACACACCTGTCATTTTTTCCCTGTCATATCTTTTCGTAAGGGCTGATTTGCACCTAGAATCGATATACTTCGGCATAATTATTGTGATAAATAAACATCAAAACACCGGTAGAAAACTCCACAGGGCCACTTCCACAATAATTGTATAAAGAAAACGTTTTATTGCTCCATTTTTAAGAGTTTGTAACAACTCTACACGACGAAAGCCATATAACCATCAAAACAACACGAACGAAGTACAGTGACAGTTCACGGACGTTTGACGTTTCCATGTGCTACGTAACGTCATTGAAATTTGATCTCACTTCAGGCCTGTTTTGATCCAAAAAAGTAGTACTAAATCGTCGTTTAGCGGCATCAAAATAAAGTGGCATTAGAATGGAGCCACCCGAGACTATATTTTTGGAGGACTGTTTCAGTACCGAAAACTGGCCTTGATATGATACTTTTTTTTTACAGTGTACATAGTTTAGCCCGTCCGGTTTTTGTCTGCTCTTGGCAGATGTGAAAAGTTGACGTTCGGAAATTCTGGGGTGTGAAATACCCCATTTGCACAGTACTTGTAATTTCATGAATAATTTCAACTTTTATTTTGTCGTTTTTTCGGCTTATTAGTGCGTAAATAGTGTGAATAATAGTGGAAGAGAGCTTGTTTCTTTCCTCTTTTATGAATACATATATTTGTAATGTCTGTAGATGACTTATAATTTGAGGAACCGGCCTATTCTAGAGCAGCTACATGTGGTGGACGAAGAATCCAACGGCTTCGATGATGTTGTAGATTGACATTTGTTCCTAAAATCTTGTAATTTTTTTTATATTTGTATAATTTCACATCATTTTGTGTGATAATGACTCAAAAATCTTCCAATAAAACGATTATTTTGAAAATAGACCGATATTTCTTATAATAATCAATACTTTCATTTTTGTTAAAATCGCGTGAATTCATATAGAAAAATAAATATTCTTTTTTCAACTCCGCCATAAACTAATATTTTTTCTTGAAATTGTGGTACTTCAAGAAAATAATCCCGCAAAATTTATTCAAAAATATTAAAAATTGAAATTTGTATGCATTTTTCAGTGAAAAAGTCCATTTTTCGTTTTTTTTTTCGTTAACATCATTTATAATTTTTGTACGTTACAAAATGTTGATGCCATCTATTAGGCCTTATCTTAAAAGCTTTAAGCAATGGCCAGCAATTTTGTTTGAGTCAAAATAACGAATTGTACGTCTGCAATAAACGTTTGAAGTGACTGGGGTATGACATACCCCCTGTGCATAATACGTAATTTCAAAGAGGTGTGCACAACAAAGGTTAAAAAGTTGAATTTTCGAAGAAAAATGTAATAGTTGATATTTTAAAAATGACCAGTTTAACCAACAAAATACTGTAATAATTAACTAGAACAGATTATTTTTTAACCAGATAGTTGCAGTTTTAACAAAAAATTGATTCTCTACCAAAAAAAAAAACGAATTTTGAGGAAAATACATCAATCCTCTACCAAACAGTTAAATTTTCTACTGAATTGTTAAATTTTTTAGACTAAAAAAGTCGCATAAAGTTGTTTAATTTTGAAGCAAAGAGTCGAATTTTCAACCAAGAAGAAAGACTTTTCAACAAAATTAAAGAATTTTCAAAAAAATAATTCTTTTTTAAGCCAAATAATGAAATTATTAACCAAAAAGATTAATTATAAACCAAAAATTCAACAACAGACTTTTTAATCGCAAATAAGGAACTTTCAACCAAAAATAGTTGGATTTTCTTATTGGGCTCTATTAGTTTAGTCCGCCTTCAAGTAAAGAAACGGGAAAAGATGGAACTAATCAAATAGAATATTGATCATTTTTTAACTGAATAATAACATTGTGAATAAACATTGAAGCTTATTTCTAATAGTTTTGAAATGTAAGGTTAGAAAACTGGAAATTTATGTTGAAAAATAAAGTTAATTTTCCATTGCACACTTTTTTATTTCAGACTACTCATAAGTTTAATCTTTGAAAGATTGGATGACACCATTTTTCAAATATGTGACACTTTATCTTATTATTGATCTCCTAAGTGAGTCCAGAGCCTATACGTGCTATTTAAATGTACAGGTCTGCTAAGTTTTCATAGAAATGTACAACAGAAACCTTCAAACCTTCACTTAATACCTCAAATACTTTACTTTAATATTAATGTTTCTATATAAACTTATGTCTTACAATAGGATTATTTTCAGTCAAATGGCAAGAAGAATTTAAGGTTACCAAGTTCTTTTAATAAGCCCCTTCAAACATGATATTTTTCTTGAATGTTTAAAAAAATTTAATTTATTAGAACTAAATATTTATAATCTATTATTTATAATTGTTTACAAACAAATTATCCATAATGAATATTTAGACAATGCGCGGGGCATCCGTTTCACTTGACACAGCCCTGGCATAGAAAAAGGCAGATCTACCCCTCACATGTTTTTTCTCTCTCTAAAGCCAATTTCAGTACTTCCCACAGGGTTATCGGTCCTTTTCTATATGCCGATGGGTAATGTACGCGTAGAAAACCACGTGTAATACGCGGATGCCTTGCGCATTGTCTAAATATTCATTATGGATGATTTGTTTGTAAACAATTATAAATAGAAGATTATAAATATTTAGTTATAATAAATTAAAATTTTAAAAACATTGAAGAAAAATATCTTGTTTAAATTGACTTATTAAAAGAACTTGGTAACCTTAAATTCTTCTTGCCATTTGATTGAAAATAATCCTTTTGTAAGAAACAAGTTTATATAAAAACATTAATATTAAAGTATTTTAGGTATTAAGTGAAGGTTTGAAGGTTTCTGTTTAACATTTCTATATGAAAACTTAGCAGACCTGTACATTTAAATAGCACGTATAGGCTCTGGACTCACTTAGGAGATCAAAAATAGTGTAAAGTGTCACAAATTTGAAAAATGGTGTCATCCAATTTTTGGAAGATTAAATTTATGATTAGTCTGAAATAAAAAAGTGTGCAATGAAAAATTGACTTTATTTTTCAACCATAATTTCCAGTTTTCTAACCTTATATTTTAAAACTATTAGAAATAAGCTTCAATGTTTATTTACAATGTTATTATTTAGACAACGAATGATCGAAATTCTATTTAATTATTTCCATCTTTTCCCGTTCCTTCACTATTGAAGGCAGACTAAACTAATAGAGCCCAATAAGAAAATCCAACTTTTTTTGGTTGAAAGATCCTTATTTGCGATTCAAAAGTCTGCTGTTAAATTTTTGGTTTAGAATTCATCTTTTTGGTTAATAATTTCATTATTTGGTTTAAAATAGAATTATTTTTTTGAAAATTCCTCAATTTTGTTAAAAAACCTTTCTTCTTGGTTGAAAATTTGACTCGTTGCTTCCAAATTAAACAATTGTATTGCAATTTTTTTAGTTTAAAAATTCAACAATTCAGTAGAAAATTTAACTGTTTGGTTGAAGATTGATGTTTTTTTTTTGGTAGAGAATCAATTTTTTGTTAAAACTGCAACTATCTGGTTAAAAGATAATCTGTTTTAGTTAATGATTACAGTATTTTGTTGTGGTAATTTTTAAAATATCAACTATCACATTTTTCTTCGAAAATTCAAGTTTTTTAGATTGACATTTCAACTCCTTGCTCGAAAGTTGGACTGCTATCTTGAAAGCTAATTTTTTTCATCAAAGACTGATAATTTTAGTTGAAAAATTGTGCTTTTTTCGTTATAAATTAATTTTCATCACTGCAAATTTTACAATTTGATAGAAAATTCAACTATTCAGTACAAAATCAATTTTTTTTGTAGAAAATTCGCTTTTTGATTGCTCATTAATTTTCTGAAATAAAAATGTATCTACTCTATTTTTGGGCAAAAATTAATCTTTCTTAGTTTACAAATTCATCTACTTAGTTAACAAATTTTAGGAACGAAAGAAATATGAACTAATAATAGTTAAAAATTCAAATGCTCGTTGAAAATTCATCTTCTTAGTTAAAATTTAAATTATTTAGTTGAAAATTGTACTGTTTTGTAGAAAGCTCATATGTTAAATAGTGTCAGTAGTATGATGAGACCAAAGCCTGCTATCAGTCTGTTTTTAATTTTTTAACTTTTTATTTCATAACATTCATAGTTTATTCATATGAAATAAATATGTCAAACAGAATATAATATGAGAATAAATTCAAACAATAGATATGAACATACATATATGTATAACCAAATGTAACATGGAACATATAAACAACTTTCCAGTAGTTCTATAGACTATCGATTTTTGAAAAGAATGTTTTTTGTTAGATGGTGCCTTATTCTTATTTCTTCGTCATTTTTATCAGTCGCTAATTTCTTCAAACGGAGAGATTAGCTTCATAAGCTGCGTCCGGTGATCGCTAAGAAAACCTTGATCAAACGCACAGGCTGCCACCATTTTCCATATTCATTCACATTAACTTATAATTAAATCAACTTTGACAGGCATATTATAAACAACACACTAGTGGGGCATTCGCGATACAAAGCACGGTCCTGTGCTTCGTCAAGCTCCACCCATCGAAAATACTCTCGACCAATTAGCTTTATCGAGAAAGAGACAGTTTTACCCCTCAAATGTTTTCTCTCTCTCTAAAGCCAATTTCAGTGCTTCCCACAGGGTTATCGGTCCATTTCTATATGTCGATGAATATTCGCTATTATTCGTAATAATAAGTTACAAGAAATTCTAGAATTATCGAATCAAAAATCTGAGTTACACCGCATTATGTAAAATTTGAAAGTAAACTACTTTAATATGAGGTTTTCAAGAATAATTTTAATTTATTTTAACATGCATGTAAGAACTCTTTGAGATTCGTAACATCTTTTGAAATCGTTGAAATTGTTTGAAATCTTCAAAATACCATCAAAGTTCCTTGTAATCCATGGAAATCCCTTAAAATCTCCGAAAATCAATTAAAATTATTGAAATTCCATAAAATATTTGGAAATCTTTAAAAATTCATTCAAATCTTTCAAATCCGTGAGAATTTTTCCAAATGTTTTGGAATCTCTTCAAATATTTTGAAATGCATTACAGTCTTTCAAAAACCATTGATATTCCTCGAAATCCTTTATGATATTCTGAATTCCTTTAAAATCCTATATAAATTATTGTAATTGCTTGAAACTTTGAAATCCCCTGACATCCTTCAGTAAGTACTGAAAAGTACTGCGGTATATCTCAAAATTCTTAAAAATAATTCAATATCCCTCAAAATCTCTTGAAATCTCTTGAAACCCCTGAAAAGCATTGGAAATCTCGTTACATTCCGTAAATATTTTGTAATTCTGTAAAATATTTTTTAGTTCTTCGAAATAACCTGAAATCCTTTGAAATTTGTTAAAACCCTTTTAAATCACTGGAAATCTTCAAAAATATTGTTTACAGTGAAAATATTTGATATATTATTGACACATTGACTAAAAAATATATAATTTCACGTGGAAGGGGGGGGGGGTGCAAAAACCTTACAAATTCTTATAATGGGGTGGGAAGGGGTCTAAAATTACAAAAATTATCCTTACAGAATTTATGTTTAAAATAAGGCCAATAATATTGAGAAACTTTGGCTGGTTCGCAAAGTATTAATAAATTTCAAAAGCATTGCAATTTTCATAATTTTTTCTATAACTGATTTTGAAATTGAGGTAGCACATTGAAAAATAAATTTATTCCTGTGAGATCCAAAAATTAAGAGAACTACATGTGTTCAAAAATCATTTATTTATATTATCATAATGTTATTAGTACTTTTATAAAATGAGAAAATAGTGATAAAGTATGGTAAAATATTTTTCTTCTTCAACTGAATCATAAACCAATTTAAAGTTTTCGATTGTTACGCAAGCTCCCAGCTTATGTGTCTATTCAAACTATTTGTGTAACCTGTTGAGGGACTTAAGTACAACATAGTTTCTATTAATAGTAATACCAGCCCTATCCGACTACAGAGAAAAGTAGTTGTCACTTACAAGTTCCACTTCACGGGTGAACTAATCCGTCGGGCGGAGCGTCGATCGTCCTGTTCCAGAAAAGCATTGGTCTTATGGAAAAGTCAATAATTAATATTAAATAAAAACATTACCGATCATTTCAGTGTGCAAAATTAAGACCAACAACTCTTTGATGGGTAACTGATATTTGAAAAATATTAAAGTCATTGAAATCTAAAAGGATTACTGAAAAAACATTGTTTTAAAAGTGCTATATATCGCAGTATTTTCAAAATTTCATATAATGCAAGCACCATTTAAAAACGTTAAACAATTTATATTCATAATATTTTGATTTATTCTAATGGCACTTTGATATAAAATTTTCAAAATTATAACTTTACATATGTTTGGTAATAACAATAGGTATTTAACATGTGGAAGTAAGTATGTGTTTTTTGATGAAATGTTTAATAGGTACTATAAATTAAGAATAACATTTATTAATAACAAATATAAATTAATTTTATAATAAATTGGAAGTCAGAACCCTATTGACAAAATAAAAATCCTAAGAGAAAACGAAATATAATAATAAAAACGTAACAAGAAAAAATTATAATACAAAAATATTATAGAAACTTGAATAATGAAATTAGCAAATGTAATAGCATCTTAATATTTTTTTTGTATAATAAATCAGGAATTAAAAAATTATTAATTTTAATAGTTCAATTTTTAAGAACGAGAAAAATTTTTTTGGCGAAATATAACAACACAGAAAAAACTGAGGGATCAGTAATGCTGCGGCTCAAATGAAATTTGGGATCATTTAGAACTTAGGCTCTAAAGGAACTCTTATTTAGGGTTCCTTTTTAGTTTTGTTCATACCCGATAGATGGCCATCGGCGGTTGCCGACGTTTTCAACTGCGCATGTGCCGAGAAGCGCGGGCCTATTTGAAATCAATAAATACTATGAACAGTCATACAGATAAATGTTAACAAAATTTTTTTATTCTTATTTAAAACAAATTAAATTGAATTATAGAAATACCTAGCTTCTTGAAAAAATTTTATATTAACCTAATATTGCAAGTGTATATTATATAATTTTGAATAGTCCCGCGCTTTTTGGGCATGCGCAGTGGAAAACATTCGGATTTGTAACATAACCTTAAAAACTGTCACATTTCATGTGCGATATCTTCCTTTTAAGAATGACTAATGTCTATGATTTTAGTTTCTTCATTAAATGTTTTCCAGTGCAATATTATTTAATTCCAATTATAAAGCATAATGTGTATCCTTAACTTGTGCAATCTTTGAAGTGAGTCCAGGCAGAAGTGAGAAAAAGGCTCTATTAGAACCATTTGAATCCACACTTGGGTTCATTTAGAAACCATTTATCATTTTGGGTTCCTTTTCAGCAAGAGAGGTTCCTTTTTGTTGCAGCTCCTTTGGAACCAAAAATTGGTTCTAATAGAAACCCCAGTTTTTTCTGTGAAGTTATTTAGTTGTGCATTTTAGAAAAATATACTGAATTTGTTGATTTTGCGAATATTTACTTATTCGTGTAATTCATTAATTCCCCCCCCCCCCTTTTCTTTTTCAACGTATATTTTGTAAAATAAAGTTTATTTTATTCCTTGATAACAAAATATGATACAATAAGGATTTGTTTGAATTATAGAAATATTTCTACACAAAAATTTTAATTGGCTTGTTATATTAATAGAAAAAACGAAGTTTCCACAAAATAATGTCACTACAGTATGTAGTGACTTACGTCTTCTTCCTTTCAGCATAAAATCCTATTATATTTCAAATCAGATTTGAACAAATTAAATCAAATGTTCAAACAATTCAATTTTTTTCAAGTTATAAGGCATACAAAGATAAAAAAAACAGTTATGTAAACAAAATCCATAAAATTATAATCCTAATTTTGCATTCTATATATACATATATGTATTTTGTATTTCTAAAAGATGTTATTTTGTAAATTCTAAACTTAATTTACGTAAGTACTATTAAACTCCGATTTGAAATATATGCATTGATAAAGAAAATCTTTCAAAATTAATGCTTACTTCACTAATTTCAATAATTTAAATAAATTTCCTCCAAAGACGATAAATTTAATTTTCATGTATTTTTGAATCACAGGGATTTCTACACATATATTCTTTAAAAATAAATTCATCCAAATCTGAAATATTTCTTTCTAAAATATGTACTGTTCACACGAATTTGGAACTTGCGAGTTATCTGAAATTAAAAATTTTGTTAATACGGAGTTTTTTCAATCTAAAAAGATGAATTTTTAACAAAAATTCGTAACGGTTCATATTTAAACCAAAAATATGACACTTCTACTAAAAGAGATGAATTTTACAAACAAAACGACAAACATTCAACCGAACTGATCAATTTTCTATTAAAAATGACGAATTTGTAACAACAAAAAATGAATTTCTAAACGAATTGGTGAATTTCTTAACTAAATGGTTGAATATTATTATAAAAAACGTAACAAGAAAAAATTATAATATAACAATATTATAGAAACTTGAATAATGAAAATAGCAAATGTGATAGTATCTTAATATTTTTCTAGTATAATAAATTAGGAATTAAACAATTCTAAATTTTAATAATTCAATTTTTAAGAACGAGAAAAATTTTTTTGGCTAAATATAACAAGCCAATTAAAATTTTGGTGTAGAAATATTTCTATAATTCAAACACATCCTTATTGTATCATAT
>CAKNXH010059195.1:75010-167540 GCA_932178445.1 Andricus quercusramuli | reverse complement strand
ACCCAAAAATCAAAAACAAGGACAAAGTAAAGAGGGAGCGAAAATGTGTTCGCGCGAAAAACAGCATTTTGTTGATGAATGTAACGAATTCGACGATGTGTTTACGATCACCGACCGGGAATCGATTAATAGCGTAAAACCATTTGAAATTGAGGTTAAGGTTCAGAATGCTACGATAAAATTCGAGATTGATACTGGGTCTCCAGTTTCCGCGATTTCAGAAAAGTATTTTAAATTATCGGGATTAAAAGACTTTAGTGGGAAGAGCAACAGGGCGAAAATTCAAAGGTTATCCGGGGAATGCAATAATTCCACTGGGATTGTTAAATGTTGATGTACAATTCCAAGACAAACGGCACTCATTAGAACTTTATATTTCCGGGGGACAGTGCACCAATATTGGGTCGCGAGTGGGTAATCCAACTGGGAATAATGGAATCAACAATTAAAGGAATAAAAATTAAGCAAGATGTAGCTGAGAACGTAAATAAAGTTACTGAAATTTTGAGTGAATTTGATTCCGTATTCTCTGATGGGTTAGGGACATATACGAAGGGAAAATTCAAACTTCACGTTAAAGATAATACAAAGCCAATATTTTGCAAACCAAGACCAGTGCCGTATGCGTTAAAGGGGAAAATCGACGCGGAACTGGAAAGGTTAGTTGATATGAAAGTGTTATCGCCAGTTGAAAGTAGTGAATGGGCTACGCCAATTGTGCCGGCCATTAAATCGAATGGAACGATCAGAATTTGCGGGGATTACAAGATCACTGTAAATCCGAATTTGAAAATTGATCGGTACCCAATTCCAAGAATCCAGGATTTGCTCGCGACAATCAAAGTAGGACCGGGAGCGCGTTTTTCAAAATTGGATTTATCTCACGCATACCAACAAGTTGAGTTGGATGAAAACTCTCGTTGTTTCACCACCATTTCCACGCATGAAGGTCTATTTCGTTACAATCGGCTGAGTTTCGGGATCGCGTCCGCGCCAGGCTTGTTTCAGAGGGAGATGGAAAAACTTTTGACAGGTCTAGAGGGCGTAATTGGGTTTTTCGACGACTTCCTGATCACAGGGGCAACGGGCGAGGAGCATAATTTGAGGTTGAAAGAGGTTCTTCGCAGATTACAAGATGCTGGTCTTAAATTAAAAAAGTCGAAGTGCGAATTTGCGTCAAAAAGAGTTAAATTTTTAGGTTATGAGTTAAGTGAAAACGGAATCGAAGCGTCCAATGATAAAATCCAATCCATTTTGAAAATTGAAAGACCAAAAAACGAAACCGAGCTAAAATCATTTTTGGGAATGGTGAATTACTATGCAAAATTTATTAAGGGGTATTCCAACATCGTGAAACCCTTGTACAATTTATTAAAGACCGACACGAAATGGCAATGGACACAAAAATGCGAAGAGGCATTTTCTAATGCAAAAAAAAGCTTGGCATCTTGCGAAGTACTTATACCTTACGACACGAAACTCCCAGTCAAGTTGACAGTAGATGCTTCTCCTTTCGGCATCGGAGCCGTACTGTCACACGTACTCAAGGGGGAGGGGGTCGAACGGCCAATTGCGTTTGCATCGCGAATTCTTTCCAAGCCGGAATTAAATTACTCGCAATTAGACAAAGAAGCCCTCGCAATTGTTTTCGGAGTGAAATCATTTCACCAATTCCTTTATGGGAGACATTTTTTACTTGAAACAGATCATAAGCCGCTGACTTTTATTTTTGGGAATAAAAAGGGTTTACCCCAAATGGCAGCTTCGCGAATTCAAAGATGGGGTGTGTTTCTTTCCGGGTACGATTCTGAAATTCGTCACATTCGCGGACTCGACAACGGTTGTGCGGATTTCTTATCACGTATGTCAAAGCCGACTGGCAGGGCCGAATCGGGCGTACTATCAGACAACGAATTCTCGTATTTAAATTTCGTAATTGACGACATTCCGACAATCATTGCTAACGTGATAGCGGAGGAAACGGACAGAGATCGAGTTTTAAGTTTGGTTAAAAAATACTCTATGGAAAATTGGCCAGTAGATGTGCCGGATGCACTGACACAATATTTCAAAAAAAGCCGCGAGTTATATGTTGAGAATGGTTGCGTCATGTGGGGTCACAGAGTAATCATCCCTTCGGTGTTAAGGAAAACGCTTTTAGATGAATTTCACTCGGGGCACACGGGGATTGTCAGGATAAAAAGCTTGGCAAGGTCCTACATTTGGTGGCCGGGGTTGGATAACGATATTGAAGGGGTGACAAAGAGATGTGAACCTTGTTTGACCAACGCTGACAATCCGCCCAGGGCGGTTTTGCATTCATGGGGGTGGCCAAATGAGCCAAATGAAAGACTGCACGCTGACTTTTTGGGGCCAATCGAGGGAAAAATGTACCTGGTCATTGTCGATGCTTTTTCAAAGTGGGTCGAAGTTAAGGAAATGTCGAATATAACGACTGAAAAAACAATGCAGGCATTGAGGGAATATTTTTGCAATTGGGGACTTCCAATGAAATTAGTAACTGACAATGGTCCAACCTTTACTTCAAAATTGTTTGATGATTTCATGAAAAATAACGGCATTAAACACATAAAAACAGCACCATACCATCCAGCATCGAACGGGGCTGCTGAAAACTTAGTTAAAACGTTCAAGGGGAAATTTAAACTGCTAAGAAGTCATTTAAATGAAAAAGAAGCTCTGACTAAATTCCTTTTCTCGTACCGTTCCACACCGCATTGCACAACCGGAGTCGCGCCCGCAGAATTACAAAAGTTAGGAAAATTTAGAACGCGTTGGGACTTGCTGAAAATGGTGGTGGGGGAGAGAGTAGAGAAAAAACTAGATGATCAGAGGCGCCACTTTTCGGGCAACCGCGTAAACCAATTTCCGGTCGCAGAAACAGTAATGGCGAAAGATTATACACACGACAATTGGCGTAGGTCAGAAATTACAGGGAAACTGAGCCCAGTGACGTATTCTGTGCGAACGAATGACGGGAGGGTATGGAAAAGACATGTTGATCAGTTGCGCACGTGTCAATCCGAATGTGGTGACAAAGAAAAAAATGAAAACATGTCAATTTCCGAACAGCGCATCAATTTCAAGGTACCGAATGAACGTCCCACGCAAGTCCATGAGCCAAACGACGTATCTCAAAATGTATTAACTCATAGCCGTACGGGCTTATTGCCTGTAAAAACTTGTGACATTACGAAAGAAAATAATGAAGCCACAGTTCCGGCGACGGTTTGCGAGCCAATTGGCACCACTGAAGTGAGGCGTTCGGGACGCATTAGGAAAGCGCGACAAATTTTAGATTTATAAAGGATATCTCCGATTAGGTGTGGAGGAGTGTGATGTATGCCAGAGGGCGCAGGAGCGCACTCGTCGCGTGAGTGCTTGAGTGGGGGTGCTGCCTCCGCCTGTTCTACTGTAACCACCGAAGTCGACACACGTTAATAAAGTGCTCTCTTAGAATGTATATGTGGCCTCCCCATTATTCCGAAACACTACACATAGAGTACAGTCAAATTAGCTGAAAGGAGGCCATTTTGTAGAAAAAAGTAGCAGAATTTGCTTTTTATTTCAACAACTACACGTGCTTTACACTTCTATAACCGGTTATTGCAGCGACAGCCCCTGAGTTGTGCAAACATGCACAGTTTGTGTCAAATGCGAATCAATCTGGTATTTTCGGAGGAAATTGGGCGACAAATATTATCGATATCTTACACGTTTGTATAATCTGCCGTTTATACAGAAAGCTTGTATATTGTCATTTAATGTACAAAAGGTACTTTTTTCGCCGTAAGTTTGCCACCCAACAAACCTTTCGGGAATTTACCCACTCCATTGGGTAGGGGCCCCTAGTTTTCGTATACGGTGTGTTCGTCCCTGAATGTATAGTAGTTTCTCCCTCCTCCGCTAGGGTCGCGCAAAAGAATTCTGAGCACGCTAACGGCTTTACCTGCTACTTGTTTTGCTTAATAGTAGAACACTGTACCACAAAAAAGTATTTTTTCTTATTTTCATTTTACATGAAAAATAGATTTTTTCCCGAAAAAAGCGAGCTGTACCGACAGTCTATATACCCTTTAGATCATTTACACAAAAAATCAGACAAAATGGCTTCGCCGTTTGGCCTGAATCCATTATCTACGATTTACACTCGATTTCCAGGGCCCTTAAGGTTTACACGCTCTGTCTGCTGGCTGTTAGCCAGCGAACATATCGAAATATCCATTCACACCTCCGGAAAATTCAGTGAAATATAGTAATATTTTAGTTATCTTCCAGTGACTTTCAGAATAAAACTAAAAGATTACTATATTTCACTGAATTTTCCGAAGGTGTGAATGGATATTTCGATATGTTGGCTGGCTGACAGCCAGCAAACAGAGCGTATAAATACACCTTACCTTTACAATAGGAAGGGTCAAGCGGGGCGCACACACACTTGCACAGCGCATAATGTATGGCGCACAAGGTTCTCGACCAGGGATGGCCAAGTCGATTCCGATTCCTTCGAAGAATCGATTCTTCGGAATCGATTCTTGGTTTTAGGAAATCGATTCTTCGTCGGAATTGCCATCGATTCCGATCATCGAGTTAAGAGAAAATAAATTTTTGTTTTCCTAAAGAAAAAAACCTAATTAATGAAAGTTTATAAATTTTCTTAAAAAAACATCAAAACATGAATTGAAATTTATATTTGTTGCATTGGTTTTAATTTTTACAACAAACCTCTAAAAAAACTATTTGAAATTTTTAATTTACGCGGGCTTTTTGAGAAGCGGGGAGTGGTGAAATACTAGAATAGGAATCGAAGAATTGGAATCGAAGAATCGATTCCTACCTTTGATTCTTCGATTCTTCATCCGGCGGAATCGATTCTCACTGAGCGTTACCCATCCCTATTCTCGACCAATCACGGGGCTCTATTTCATCACCGTGATATTCGCACAGCATGGCGTAATCTCCAGCCGCTTGTAGCGGACGATTTTCATTTTTCCGACCTCGAATTTCTCGCGCGTCGCGTGGTTAGTTTTGAAAGTGCCGCGCGTCGCGTCGTTTATTTTGAAAGTGTTTTCTAGTTTCAAATGTGAAAGTTATAATAAATTGAAGATAAAACGTGTGGTGCTGGACTCCCTATTAATTATGTTATAAATGTTATATTAGAAAGTTTATTAATATTCTCCATTTATATACATGTAAATACTGCAAGAGCCTTGAGTCAATACTGTTTCATAATTAAAGACGGACGAAGTTATTTCACATAAAATCACTTACTTTTATAAATATTAGATTAACGTGTTCTCCTGACGCTAGCCCGCTAAAGCCTCGTGCATAAGAAGTAACTATTCGGATTCGTAGCGTTGAAGCGTGTTCTCCAGTGATGGGTAAGTAAAATACTCGTGGTAATTTACTTGGTTTTCTACGGTAATTTACCTGGTATTTTACGTCATCAGATTTCTACATGATGTAAATTACGTCTTGTTCTATATATGAGAGCGCCACCTTTGAGGCGGGAAATTGAAACCTCGAATCAGACAGCCAATCAGAGGTTTTCTACATGTATTTTACATATTCCAGATATTTTACGTAAAATACCTCCTTTAGGTATTATAAGTAAAAAACTTCCAGTTACGCGTAACTGCACATCCCTGGTTGATTTTATTATTTTTCAATTAACAATATTGGAATTGAAAAAAACAACTCTTACGCCCTTACGAATGCCGATTCCAGAAATTCAAAAAAAAAGGGTTATGCACAGTTCTACAGGTCCGCCATCTTGGCACGTAATTTACTAGGTATTTTACCTGTTTTCTACGTAAAATACTTCACTTAGGTATTTTACTTCCAAGCCCTCCAGTTACGCGTAACTGCTGCACATCCCTGGGTATGGCACGGTACAGCTGACATCGTCTTAAGACTGATTTTCAACGAAGTAGTTACATTTTCATCTACAGATGAATTTTGAATTAAAATTATGAATCTTCAAATAAAGTATAATTTTTAACAAAAGAGTTAAACTTTTAACCAAGTATTTGAACTTTTAACTAAAGAAAGATGAATTCGCAACGAACGATGTAACAAAATTTTCTATTACATTTCAGCAATATTTCTTCTTTGAAATACTATTTATACTCTCAAAACTACTTTAAGTACTTTCTTTATCTAGAATTCGAAAATGGGAATTTTCAAATTATGGCGAATTCTGACTTGGAATAGGGATTCTTTTAAATTCCTTTCTTCTGAATCTGAAATATAATTCTTTTAAAA
This sequence comes from Andricus quercusramuli, assembly GCA_932178445.1. Lineage (NCBI taxonomy): Eukaryota > Metazoa > Arthropoda > Insecta > Hymenoptera > Cynipidae > Andricus > Andricus quercusramuli. Next base: position 161,255 of record CAKNXH010059195.1, on the reverse strand, counting down.
AATTCCCGTTCCATGTCAAAAATTCCCTGTTCCAAGTGAAATTATATTTTTTACGAAATTTCTGTCCTAAATTAAAAACGATAACTATTTTCTAAGATTCCCTGTTCCAAGTCAGGATAAATGAGGGGAGCAAGCGAATAAAACGTGATGAACCTCATAGTCGGCAAGGGTAAAATAAAATATGAGTAGTTGGATTTTGTAAAGGAAGAGGCTTACTTTTTCGACTTCTCCCACAATATTCATTCAGAATTTCAGAATAACTTTTTCATATTGGGCCGATTCCGAAACATAATTGGAGAATATTCTGTATAGGTAGTATATGTGGAAGAAGTCGGAGAAATAAGGATCCTCCCTAAAATTTTTACCTGAAACGCTTTTTACCTTTCGTTTTTTCCTGTGAAGAATTCGCACAAGTTTTTGAAAACACTGATATAGGTAACTGCATTTGTATTCTCTACAAAAAAGTGTATAACTTTTTCAGTGCTCGAAATACTTGTGAATATTTATCTTTGCGACTACGTGCGAGGAGATAATAAATATACAATGCTTTTCACGAAATTAGATTAAACCTTTTCACGAAATCCCAGATATTTTTGCCTGCAAAAAATCATGAGTGTTAATTTATCTATTCGTGTCCTTTAAGGGTTAATAGTTTAAAATTTGCAAGTTCTGTTAAATGCAAAACTATTTATCTTCATGAATTAAAAGACGTATTAACCAAATTCTTATTATCTACTCTTAAGTATCTAAGTTTGAGAAACGCTGTGCTACAACATGACGCAATACGATTTGAATCGTAGTAAGGAAAGCGTCTACGTTGTCATGTTAACCAATATGGAGGTCGTCGTACGAGACGCGGCTTGAACGTATTTCGTACCCCCAAGTGGTGGGACCATAGTTTGTTGGATCATGGGTTTCTACATCGGCCTCATTGTTATCTTGTAACCAAGTGATAGTTTTTGTATGAACACAATAATTTTGCGTAAAAGGTATTTTTGTCGCTTTTTCACATAAAAAAATGTAATTTAAATTACTGATTAAATATTATATCTTGGACGGACGACTATATTTCACTAACCTACAATACCAATATTAAAGTAGATCTTGAGAAATTATTTGATTCACCTAAAAATTGTTTATGTTGACAGGACTTTTCAAATCACTGGATATTTTCGGGGAAAAAATAAAATGGACATTAATTTTGATGATCTTGCCAATGATCATGAGATCATTGCACGGTTACAGCAAATGCACACCTCCATAGAAAAAATTGAAGATACGTTAAAGCTTGTAAATGAGCCAGAGCTTTACGATGAACTTTCTAATGCTGACAAAATCAAATTTAACTTATTAATGTCATTCGGCCTTAATAGTTTGTTTTGGATGTACTTGCGTCTAGAAGGTAAGTTGTTCGATATTTAACCTTCGCGATAGGAACATTCTAACCAGCTCCTCAAATGAATATATCAGTGTTGCCAGATCCCATGCAAGCTTTTTCCCACGCAGGTTATCAAAATTTCCCTTTCCGACACAAAATTTCCCATTTTTACATTTTCTTTGAAAAAGCATTACACTGGCTTGAAAATTAAAAATTTTAAAAGAAAATGCGTATAAACTATTTATTTTGACGTCTTGACTATGGTTCGTCAAACGAAGGCTCAAGAAAGTTCAACGCACGTTTTACTTCGATGGTAGGTACTTAAATATTCCCGCACAGTGATACCACTCGATCAGTATTTACAGTATTTAACTATTTACAAAGTTTAAAAATCATAAAAAAAAAACATTTTTAACTATGATATCAATTATTTTTACATTCTCAAGGGCATACGGCTTACATCTATTTAGTTTCATTGGCAAAAAATGCAGTCAAAGGAACAAATTTGTTGAAAACAGTGATGTTATACCTCAATGTCAACAGCTCCTCCATTTTAGAAATGTAACTTACTGGGTTTTCTACGGTTTTCTACCTATATTACGGTAGAAAACGTATTATAACGTCGAATGCCTAGAGCTAAGGTACGGTCATACCTCTGTCTGCAAATAATTTATGTTACAGTTAAAAAAAATCTAATTTTTTAACTTTGTAAATAGATAAATACTGATCCATGTGGAAAATAAACTACATACAGTGATAACACAACAAACTCAAACTAATTTTTTCTTGGGGGTACCCTCAATCAAAGATATTATAAACGTAGATGCGGTGCGGGCTTAGTTACCCGCGATAAATATAGACGGCGCGTCCGGCGATAATTGTCAGTTCCCCTCTACCCACCACTACTCCCCGATAGCACCTATCGATATAGTTTGCCAAGAGCCACTTGGAGCGCTGTAAGCAACTCTCATCACACTCGTCGATAACTTTAGCTCGGACAAGAAGCATTCAAATTGAAAATAGAGTTTAAGACGGCAGTTCAATCCAAGCCAGATTAGGTTTCGCATTTGCAAAAAAATGTAATTAGTTGAATAGAATTTCAATAGCACATTCATAAAAAATATCATGATCCAAACAATCATTTTAAAATAAAACTGTGAACTATTATAATTGATACAGCTTACTCGAAATATTTACGTACGTTATATGGTATAAAATTTAAAATACAAATAATATATATTATTCAAACTATATTTTTGAACTTTTTTCAGAACTTTCAAATAGGTTTTAAAATTGTTCTCATTTTTTCGTAAGATTTGTGTAAGATTCTGCAAAAAAATTGCCTCAAAATCTACGATATTTTCACAATTTTATAAATATTTTATATTTAAGATGCAATAATCAAATATTTTGATCACAGAAATTTTGTTAAATGTTTAATTTTATTCAAATTATCGTTCGAATTCAAAATAATAATAATTGTATAAAAATAAAGTAATAATTTGATTTTTGAGAACGTTTTTTTGTAATTAAAAAAAAAAAACAGTGCACATTTTCAAACAAAATTCTTTATCAAGAAATATATTTTTTCAATTATTGTTATTTTAAATTCAAAAAATAATTTAAAAAATTTTTAAGTTTAAACGTTAAAAAAGTTTTTTCTTTGATATGAATATTTTATTATTTTATTTTAAAAATATTTGTTAACAAACCATTTGTTTATTGTTTAAATTGGGGAATTTTCTACTTCGGATCTTTTATAATTCGGACATTTTCCGAAGCGATTGAAAAGTCCCGAAAAATAAAATTCCCGACACTGTAAAATTCGCAAATTGCGAAATTCCCAAATAATAAAATTCCCGAAATAATAAAAGTGCCAAAATATAAAACTCCCGAATTAAAAAATTCACTAATAATAAAATTCCTGGCAGAAAATTGCCGAATTATAAAAAATCCAAACTAGAAAATTCCTGAATTTAAATAGTTAAAAAAATTGTTGTTCATTATACATTATTTATTTATTGAAAATACAATCATAAAATACTTTGATCAAAGAAACGTTTTTAATGTTTTAAGTTTAAAAAAATTCTTGTTTGAATGTAAAATAATAATGATTAAAGAAATGGATGAAAAATTTTGTTTGAAAATGTTCATAGTATTTAAAAAAATACGAAAAACGTTCTCAAAAATCAAATTTTTAATTTAAAAACAAATAATAAATTAAATAAGTTCCTATATAAATCGGTGCTGAATTGAATCCTGCAAAGTTTGTTTGAAAAATGTTATTAGGTTCGAAGAAAATGTAGGAAGAATTTTTTTCTTTCGAAGCGCACGTGTTTTTTATATTATTTTTTGAAACAATTTTTAAACAATTATTGTTCTTGTGAATTCAGGCAATAATTTAAAAAGATTGAAATAATTAAAATTTTCTTTAATAACAATATTTGATTATTGTATTTTTAATGAGTAAATAATATTTATTGAGAAAAAAATTGTTCTTCATGATTTAATTCGGGGATCCTCTAATTCGGGAATTTTTTACTTTTGATATTTTCTGTCGGAAATTTTCCAATTCGGTAATATTATAAACTGTTCGACAATATTATAATTTCGGAAATTTTATTATTCGAAAATTTTCCCATTCGGCAACTTAATAGTGTCACAGATTTCATTTTTCGGGACTTTTCAGTCATCCTTTTCGGAATTTTTGTAGTCGCCCCACATTTTTATACCTTCTCTTAAAATTATGTAATTTTTAAAAATTAAAAGTCAAAATTTAATTTCGAAATCATCAAAAGTATCCATTTTCTTTTAAATTATTTTTTATTATTTAAAATTTATTTTTTTATTTTATTTTTAATTTATTTTTTTTATTATTATTTATATTATTAAAAATCTTTTCAAATTATTTTTTACATTTTTTCGGAACTTTTAAATATATTTTAAAATGATTTCCATATTTCCTAAACTTGTTGTAAAATCCTGCAAAACAAATTGCCTCAAAAACTTCCAGATTTTTTTTCAATTTTGTAAATATTTTGAAATGTTTTAAAATATTTTTAAACTTACTTTTTTGAAATAAAAAATCATTAAAAATATTCCCAGAAATATTAAAACAAACTTTGTTTGGAAATCTTTCAACATTCTTGAGAAGCTCCTAATTTTTTTTCGAAACATTTAAAAACCTCCAACTTATTCGAATTTTTTCTAAATTATTAATCGTTGTTCAACTGTTATTTACGAATCAAAATTCAACACTTTCACCGTTAAATTACAAGCTTAAAAAGTAGAAAAATTATAATTGTAACTTTCAAAGTTTAAATTTACCATTCTGAAATTGTGACAATTCAGTTTCGAATGTTTTAATATTGAAAATTGTTCTGTTTTTTTTTAATTTGAAAATTCCAAATTGAATGAGTTAAACATGGAATACTTTATACTGAAACAATGCTCGAATAAGATTTTGAAATTGAATGAAGGCGTTTATTTTTGGATGATTCAAACCGATGTATTTAGATTATTGCATTTTCACAAAAAGGAAAAAGAAATAATCCAAAATTTTTTATATATTTCTAAAATTGTTATATTTAGTGCATTCTTCTCACAAAAAATTTTGTAAATAAAAAGATTTCTGTCAAGAAATTGAGGTAAAATTATTTAGACTCAATTAAAAGAAATCATAAAATATTCATAAACAAAACCCTGCAGATTGGAAAGAATCCTTTGTTTAGTGTCTCTATTCAAAAAAGTTTTATTTATGAATCTATTAATTTTAAGTGATTTTCAAATTTAACATTGTTTATGAAGACTCAGTCGGATTTATACATTTGTGTAACTACTAAGGCTCGCGAATTAAATTGGACCACATTTTAACTTGAAGATATGTAAATTATGTGTACAATTTTGAACAGATCCAGAATCGTCTTGTAAAATCAATTACTGTTCAATTTTTAATAGTAGAACTACAGTTAAGTTTTTGAAAGTCGCGAGTCTAGCTCAATTTAGCACGGCTTTCATTTTTTTTAATATTAATTTTTCGGTTCAAACTTCCAGGAAAACCTTTTTTAAGAGCTTTTGAAACAAAAATTTGTTCAGTTCTTTCGAGCACTCCTAATTTTCAATAGTCCTACTATCTACGGTTTTAGTCGTTCTAAAATAATGATTCAAGTATTAAAAGACATTCATTTCTAATCCTGGAACTTTAAACAATTTTAATTTGTAACTAAATCAATTTAAATGTTTCAATCTATAATTATCGAAAACTTTCAATTCAAAAATTCTTGTATATTTAAGTAGCTTTAAATTTCTAATTATTCAATATACTGAATACTATAAATGTAAAATGTCACACCTATCAAGGCTTTAAATATTTTTGAAGTTGCGATTAACCTTTTGAAGAACATCATAGCATAAAAAACACCTTTCTTTTTGATATTCCAAGTGTATACATTTGTTATTTTTTGACCTTATACGAAACAAAAATATTTAGCAATTTTTTCAGTGAAAATCTGATTTTTGTAGCTATTTTGTAGAGTAAATAGAACTCCTTTTTATTAAGAAATTACATCCAAAATAAAAAAGTCCGATTATATAATTTTGCTTCTTTTTACTTCTTTATACTCTAAAACAGTTATTAGGTGGAAGAATGTTATTTCTTATATACAAAAAAGTGTTTAAAAAATGTTTTCAAAAGCTTAAAAAACGGTCAGAGGTTTAAATGGTTCAAAATATATAATGTAAACGCTATAAGTTTGAAATTAGTCTACTTTTTAATTTTTATCCTGCCATTATTCAATTTTAAAGGTTATAAATTACAATTGTGAAAAATAAGTAAAATACTTTGATTAATTCATATTTTTAACAAAAAAACACTTGTAGACATACTTAAATCTAAATGCATTTGAAAACATTGAATTTAAAATGCGTTAAATTCAAGATATATTTCGAAAAGAAAACTGAAAGCAAAGGATCGGCTTTCAAAAGAAGCGACTAAAGTAAGAAAGTATTTTCACATTCCAACGTTCAAATTTAAACTTTTGACTTATAACAAAAGCTTATAACAAAAAGTGTGAACTGTAAGAAAAAATTTACAAGATCCAGGAGTCTAAATTATAATTACAGCAATTTCCATATATTCCATATATTCCATAATTATAAAATTCTAGAATTTAAATAATTAAAAAATCGTTTCTTAATAAATATTGTTTATTTATTAAAAATACGATAATAAAATATTTTCATCAAAAAAGTTTTTGTTTAATATTTAAAGTTTTTTTTTTTTAAATTAATGTATGAATTTGAAACAAAAATAACTCTACAAAAGTTGTATAAACAAATTCATGCAAAAACACGTGCGACTCAAACGGAACAAAAATTTCTCCCTAAATTTTCTTTGAACCTAATAAAATTTTGCAAACAAACATTGCAGGATTCAAATCAGCACTGATTTATCTTGAAGTTTCTTCTTAATTTTTTTAAGATCAACACTTTTTGGAGAACATTTTTTGTAATTAAAAAATATATATACTATGTACATTTTCAATCCAAAATTTTTTAGCTAGAAATAAATTATTTTCAATGATTGTTCTTTTAAATGTAAACAATAATTTTTAAACACATTAAACATTAAAAAAGTGTTTTCTTTGGTACAAATATTTGATTATTTCAATTCAGTGTTCAGTGTAGTAATAAAACTTAAACTTCAAAGTACAAAAAATTATAATTTAAAAAATCATATACATATAGAAAAACATGAACGTATTAGATAATACAAATATAAACATGATTATCTTTTTGAGAGTATTTCTCTCACAATTCAGTTTATTTATTGCCATCATATCAGTGCTACTGTCATTATTAATTTTCAATTATTTTTTCCAAATAATTATGCATTTTCGGTGTACCTAGACATTGCGCTATTTATTATTATATTCCGAAGTGCGGTGTTTATGAAGAGAAAGAGATACATGTCAAACTTTTCTAACCTTAAAAAAGCTTTCAACTGCTTTACCATCATATTTTACTATTAACGAGAAAACAAGCGCTCGACTTGGTAGTACGGTGAGGGCAGCACCTCGATATGGCAGAAAATGTGATGTCCTATATATATGGTTCCCCCACTCTAACACCCCGTACCGCATCTACGTTTATAATATCTTTGGTTGGCGTCACTGGTGGAGTTGCTCCGCTGACCTAGCAGTGCTTCTCTCTCGTCCCCTTGGACCCCCTTGTCAGTGAAATCGGGACTCTAGTGTAAATCATGGTCTTAGAAAAATATTATTGTTGTTATTGCAATAAAATATAATTTAGGTTATATGAATAAGTTGCAAGGTGCATGCGTTGCATATGCGTGGCTGGCAGGTTTTCATGAGACATAATATACGTCACGCTTACGTAGAAAACTTGGTAGGTAATAGACGCAGTAATATAAGCGTAGAAAACCAAGAATATTACGTGAATTATCATACGTTGCCAACCCTGCTCAGAGCAGGCATCATGTGGAAACTAAAACATTAATGAATGTTGCTATTTTTACTTTGAATACCAAATTTTGGCTTAAAGTGGCCATTGGCCTAAAATTTCCCATTTTTTCCATTGGTGGAATTTTTTTCCCCGTTTTGAAAAAAAATCATAAAATTTCCCACAATATGGGAAATTTCCCACGGTCTGGCAACACTGGATTATATTTCGTTAATAGGTATTTTTTTCAAACACTTCATATACCTTTGAAATTACAAAAAAGACTATTATTTTATGAAGGAACTCCAAAAGGTACTGAATGTGTTTCGAAACATGCCACTTCAAAGGTTCTACTTCGTACTACGCAGGTTATAAGGTTCTAAGTCGATTCTTATGCTATTTCGGATTCAATGCGCATGTGACGTTTCTCGAAGAAAATACCGTAACAGTCGCTTTTTCATAATAAGAAAAAAATTCTTGTCTATCTGCAGTATCCGAATTGTTATTAAACTGCAAAGGGAGGCGTGAATCGACTATTTCAAGGCGCGCAGAAGAACCGGTAAATCCACCACCTCCACGTTCGACCACGGATGACATACAGCTGTAAAAAAGTTGGAGACGTTTTTCGTCAAGTGGGAGTATAAGACCTAATTGGTGGCGAATATATCTGGGAAACGACACTTCTTTAGAAACCCAGAAATGCCAGACGCCCTGTCTGGGGCGCTTGGACACCTGAGCAGGTGAAAAGTTGAAGTTTTCAAATGATAGTATAGTGTCTGTCTGGTGTTTTTTATGACATAAAGAATAATATTCACAGGTAGCGTTCTTAAAACGAGAGACCTAAATTCAGGGGACAACACGTTGTAAATCATGTTTTAAAATACATAATCTTCATCAAAAGTGCGGGCCCAAGCGGGCGTGAGAGAACGGGCCGCGTGTTGGGAACAGGCTGAGTAGAGAGGAAGACGCGGCCGTTCTCTCGCTTCTCGGTTACCCACTCGGAGTCTCGGCCCCGCACTTTTGATGAACATTATGCATTTTTAAACATTATTTACGAAGTGTTATCTCCCGAATTGCGGTCTGTCGTTTTACGAACGCTACCTGTAAATATGATTCTTTATGTCATGAAAAACGCCAGACCTTATACCATCACTTGAAAATCTGTGTTTTTTATTAATAATTATTTTTACGCCAAGCGTAATTCCGGAAACTGCCCCCCCCCCCGCCCTCTGCAACTACCAGAGTTTATCCTTTTCTTCGCGAAACGTCATATATTGGTAAATAGTTTGTCATTTTTTTTAGGATCTGATATTTTTATATATTATTGCAACACAACAAATTTAGAGCTAATTTTAATTCAAATGGTTAAAATTATCACAAGTAAACTTTGTTTCAAATGAACTCCAATATGGTTTTTGGCATATAAAACTTTCAAATCGACATTCGAGATATCTTGACCAAAAAATGCTAAAATAGCAATTTTTACACTGAAAAATCGAAATAGCTTCAAAACTGAAAGAGATGGGCTAATTTTAATAAACGGGCTCTAATTCAGCATGCAAAAATACCTGGAAAAAGCATGTTTAGTATAAAAAAATAAGGGTGTGGTTTTAACCCTTACAAAGATAAGGCATAGAAATGGCAATTTCTCTATAGCGAATATCTTCAGCAAATTTTCTCATAAAGTTATTGACACCTGAAATCATTCCTGAGTGCCCTTCGGAAACCTCCAATTATTTCATCTCTGAATTTTCATGTTTTACACTAAGTAGGTAAAATCTTCAAAAAACATCACGTGCATCCTAAACTACGACCCAAGACAGATTTATGTGTAAACATCTTCGGTAAACGTTAACTGAAATTTAAATCTTACATAAAGCAAATAATAACTCACACACATGTAGGAGTGTAAAAATTTATTTTCTCTTATATGTAATGTCTTGCAAAAGTTTCTGGACATCTATTTTCCAATAGGTTGAACAAGCACCCTAGTTTTAATAATCATGAACGGTAGATTTTCTCTTGATTATTGCATGAAAGGTGATAAAAGTACCCGTTTTATAGGCATAAATGAAAGCCAGTATGTGTTAATTTTATTAGAAGTTGTTTGAAAAAACTTCAAATGTTAATGTTTCCGGAAATATCAATAAATTCGGAAATAACCATTTTTTTATTGTTTTTAGGCTAATTTTGAAGATAATTTTCTGCAAGTCTGTTAGAATACTGTTCTATCAATTTGTTTTAATTCAGTAATGAAAACCTGGCTTTATATCAATATTGATAAGTACTTTAAGTTAAGTTCAGGTTCTGATTGCATCGAAGGACAAATTCTAGAAATATCTTATCAAGTGACTAAAGTAATACAGAAAATTATCTTTAAAACTAGTCCAAAGAGATTAAAAAATATTAATCGCTGTTTGATTTATTAACATTTTTCGGATGAGTTCTCGGAAAGAACACATTCTGTCGCACTTATGTTACACATCTACATTTAGAATTAGGCTTAGTATATTTCGTGAAGAAGAATAATAAAAATTGAAATTTCATTATGGAAAATTCATTGTTCTGACACTTATCATTATTATTACACATCTAAGTACTCAACAATTACAGTAAACTTCCGTTTATTTTAAAGATCACTTATTTTAAAGCTCAATTAGTTTAACCCCCCTACACGCACATATTTTAAGTTGCGCATTTTCGTAACTTCCCACCACGGTCCCTGTACAGTGTACAGGGACACTCTCCTCCTCCGCGTCTGTGGCTGACTAATGAAAAAAAGGTGCTTCAAGAGCGGGAAGCATTGAATTGAGTATTTTTTCACGACGTCACGGGAATACGTCTCACGACGTTTCCGAGAAAATATGCTAAACGTAAAAGTAAATCAGATCGATTTGATCCGAAACGGGTACTCTCACCTCAAATTTCGGATAGTTGATTGTATTCGCGAAACGCTTGAAAAATATTACTATCGAGACCTTTATAACTTACCTTTGTGTTTAGAATAAAAACGCTTGTGCAGTGGCAGTCCCACATATGCTAACCTTCCTGTCGTCTGCCCTTTCCACGACTAGCCTAGCATGGCCGCAATGCCATGCTGGAAAACTCACTATTCCGCGAAATATTTGAGTCGTTTTTTGATCAATTACATTGAGTTTTAGTTGGAAAATTGTCATACGTCAACAAAAACACTTGAAAGGCGCTTGAAAAACACTGAAATGCTAACCGACCACGACTTTTTCAACTGCGCAAATCGGGACAGTCTAAACCGTTTCCAATTATTGGAATACATAATATTGCTCAATATACTAGGGTGGGTATTCGCGCACTCGGCCCTTCCGAGGCGAGAGTCGCAACCATCTCACGCTCCTTGAGCTGAGAAACTGCGTGGGCCAGCAGTTCTAGGAATTTTTGGGTGTATTTGTCTGTATTCATATTGATAGTATTTATTGATTTCAAATCGACCGTGGTTTTCGCCACATGCGCAGTTGAAAAAGTTGATTAGCGCAAGCGCAGCGATACAAGGCCGGGCAGCCAGTGAACGTCGTTGATAAAAATAAAGTTCCGAATCACGGTAGAGGTGGGGGCCCCTTCAGCCTTAAAATAATGGGTCGGGTAGGTTTTAAGGACCTTGAAATAAAACGAAGTTTACTGTATAAGAAAAATATTGAAAATTGTTTCTTTTTTTCAAATTAGACACAGCATATTTTCCTCCTGTTTGTAAATGATTTACAATTGTTTAAACAATTATTATTCGGCCTGCTAGAGTTAACGCGATCTCTGATTGGCTGCGAGATTTTTGTGGCTCGTTAACGTAGCAACGCTCAGTATTGTGTTATGGTGTACTTAGCCTCTGAAAATATTTATTTTGACAGGTGAATGGAAAAAACAGAACGTCGATGTGTTCAACCTCAAAACGAGGAAGAAGTATTACGAAAAAATATTTTAAAAAAAGATGCGTTTTTGATACCCGCCCCAACCAGCAAAACCTCGGCTCTGCCTCGGCTTTGCAAAAGTCGGGCGGGTGACCGAATCCCATGCATCCGCTCAGCTGACCGAGAGCAGCAGTGGTGCTACGCGATGTGGCCGGGAGCGCGTGCTGAAGCAGGCCACAAAAGAAAAAACATCCGAGCTAGAAGCCGACAACGTATTTTCTTAATTAACGTTAACTATTAAACATACTTTCGGCTGGGGATGAAGGAAAATAGTATACGGCACACGGCCAGAAATATTGGATGCCCTGGCCTTGGGTCGTAATACACTATTTCTCTGTAAGTCGTGGAAAATTATTAATTTTGAGATATACATTCCAGAGAATAGTAACTTGTTACAATTTGAGGGAGAAATGTTGTTTAAACAAATGTAAATTGTTTAAATAATAACCAATTATGTACAAAACAAAACATATTCTTACCATTCATAAAATCTATCACTTATATCCCGAAAACAATAATTTTCCACGATTTAAAGAAAAATATAATTCTTAAACAAATAATGATTGTTTGAATAATTAAAAATTATTTACATTTTTTTTACATTTTTCTATTTCAATCTTAACTTATGTACAACTTTATTTTAACCTGTAATAAAGGGATAAAGCCCGTTGGTTTCTAAATAAATAAAAAAAGAAAGACTTGGAAACTCGTCCCATATGAATTAAAAATAATTCTTGTTAAAAAAATCCAAAGAATACCGTTGTTTATATCAATTTAATAGAAAACTGCTATTTTGCAGGTTTGGGGTCACTTTCCAAGCACAATAACAATGGTTGAGAGGGGGCAGAGGGACAGAGAGAGAGAGAGAGAGAGAGAGAGCGGGCGAAGAGAAGCAAGCCTCCGGTCTGCGACATAAGACACAACGCGTGTGTCAGAGGCTTGCGTTACACTTTCCAGCCATACCGAAAATTCCTGCAATATGTAACGAGAATCTGTTGCTACTGAGTTCTCCTTGAAATTTTATGTCAATCGGTTGGATATATTAGGCTGTAGAGGTGGACACACGTAAAGAATTGTTTTTTATGGTTTTTTACTTTCTCATAATTTCTTATGGAAGCCTTTTAGATTCATGTGAATTTGGATCTAGCACACAAATAATAGACGTAGAAACGTGACTCACATAAAGAAATAGGCAGATAGACGTAGCAACACATTTTTACATTAAAAAGACGTATCGCCAGTTTTTAGCGTTAGAAAGACGTCGCAAATGCTTTTTATTTTTAAAAGATGCGGTGATCGGTGTCTGTGGTCCCGCGTCGAAGAAAAACGTAAGTCTAAGTTTTTGAAATAAATAGACGTACCAACATTGAAACACGTTAAAAGGAGATTCTATTTAAAAATAATATGCGCAGAAAATTAACTGTTAATTGTTATTAACTAACAATTAATATTAATATGTTACTCATAATTATAAGTTATAAGGTACCTTAAATATGAACTTCTTATCTCCGATACAGGTGAAATATTGTACCTCTAAATTTTAGGACTCAATAACTTGATTACAATCAAGTTTAATATATAAAATACATACATATTAAACTTGTACTGCTTCCATGATAAATACATTATTTTGCAAGTTTTTATTCGGTGAGAAATTAAAATATTTACAAATTTTACTGGAATTCGCATTTAAAAATTGGAATATGTTCTCCATTTACTACATTTTTAATCGCTACAAGGAGAGGTTAAGAGTTTTTTCACTTTAGCTGAAGCATTCTTTTGTTTTAGAAAAATATTATAGTTTCAATTATTTATAATACCAAGAAGAGAATAAGTGCACAACATTTTCAAAAACGTTGTCTTTTACATTTCGGGAATGGGCGATCCTGCTGCTGCCATATGAAAACCGATGGCTCTATCGTTAAGTTTGACATTTTTCAGTAATTTTTTACTCAGTACGTTTTAACGTGCGGGCGCGATTTGTGTCGTGTACAGTGACTTGAAAAATTCATCTCTAGAAAAAAATGGTAACGACTCGTGAACATTTCCGTGCGATCATTTTTTACAACTTTCGACGAGGATTATCTCAACAACAGTGCATCGATGAACTTTATTCGACTTTTGGCGACCAAGCACCATCAAAAACAACTGTGTATCGGTGGTTCTTCGAATTTAATCGGGGCCGTAGTTCGCTCACCGACGAAGTTCGAGAAGGTCGTCCAAAGTCAGTCTTTGTCCCAAAAAACATTGATGCTGTGCGTGAACTGATACTGAAAGATCGTCATGTGACTTATCGCGAGATTCAGGCATCCTTATGCATTAAAAGGACCAGCATACATTCAATATTGCATGAACATTTGGCCGTCAAACAAATTTTTTGCCGCTGGACCCTACATAATTTGACCATCGCTCAAAAAAAGGCTTGTGTGGAGCGGTCATTTCAAGTCCCTGTACACGACACAAATTGCGCCCGCACGTGAAAAGGTTCTGAGTAAAAAATTACTAAAAAATATGCCCGCTTCGCGGGCGCATTCTCATTGCGCGCTATGCGCTTGGTCTTTATATTTCCCAAACATTTCTGCACAGACCTTCCGAAATTAAAGGTTAAAGCGTGAATAACTGTAATTTCATGATTGTGAATTCTCTTTTGTTGAAGCTCCTTCGGCTTTAACGAACACATTCTTATCACGTATCTCGTGCTTCGCTCTCGATTTTTTCCAGCATGTAAACTTTTCTACATTATGTTCAACACTATTGTATCTAATGTACATTATATTTATTTCTGTACATCGATCTGGTACTATGAAGAGGGTTCTCAAAACACCTACGACCTTAACGATTACATTCTCATTGCGATACTCGCTCTTTGCGCTCAGCAGCTAGGCTTTACAGACGATTGCTTTTGAAAAATAAAACCATGTGAAAACTAGTGGAAATTCTGATTAAAATTTTTTAATCTACCAGAAAATTTATTTTTCTACTTTTTGAAAGTTTTCAAAATTTTAAAAAGTATATAACTTTTCTAATTTTCATCGAAATCGAAATTTTCATTGAGATAATTTTCAAGTTTTTCACCCATCTATAAGAAACTTTCACACAAATTTTTGAAACTGCAAAAAAATTGTTTTTTTCTTCTTCAAATTTTGAAAATGCTCTAAAATTTTTAATTTTGGTTGGAAATATCTGGTTAACGAACTTGACCTTCATTTTAAGACCCTTAAAAAGTTTACCAAAGGCTGACTCGATTGGACAAATCCTTCAAAAGTTAACGTGGCTAAAACATTCAGGTAACCATACAGACAGACACAGACAAAATTTTATGATTTTCGGACTCTGGGAGTGCCGGAACATAAAGATCCATTAAAAATCAGAGATCGAAAATGTGGACGATTACAATACACTCTCATGAATGAGAATGTAAAAATGTCAAACTTAACGATAGAGACATCGGTTTTCATATGGCAGCAGCAGGATCGCCCATTCTCGAAATATAAAAGACAATCCTCGTAACCGCTAAATAAAAATAAGCAGAAAAGTAATTATGATTAACTCTATAGACAGGCATTTCAATATACTGATCATACATTTATTTTTGAGTTTTCTAAAAAAAATGTAATGTAGAAAAAACTTTTTTTTTCAATTTGTAGAATTTTTTACTTGGAATTTCTCACAGAATTTGTTTAAATATAGGCTTTGTTCAACAATGCTTGGAAGTGATTCATAAAAATTATATCTTTTTCCTGAAAAAATTGGCTCTCACGGATATCCTGCAAGTCACTTTTTTCTTAACTGTTAGACCTAACAAATTTTGATAAGCCTGTTCTAAACGGTGTAATTTCACGCTTCTTGTCTTTGATCGATTGACGATTATTTTGAAGAAACTGTTCTTTAAAATATATATTCAAACTTTACTTCATTAAGCGCTTGTCCGCTCATGCTAATTTATATAATATTTATACGTCCTTATTTTTGCGGTCATACTTCCAATTTTGAATTTCTACTAGTTTTTAAAATTGAAAATATTATCTTGGTCTCATTCAATGAACTACATGCGATTTCGGTGCGGGTTTAAACATAGATTGTCTAAATAGCGAATACCACTCATCTGGTATACAGAGTGATACTTTCCGATTAAGTCGGCTTCAGTCTCTTAAGTCTATTCATATTCTTTCTTCATATAATAATATTAATAACATACAATCTTTAAATTAAAATAACGACATTCTTTACGAAAACAATAAAGATACGTGCTTGAAAATTTTGCTCACTTACTCTCTTATTGGTATTATAAATAATTTAAACTATAATATTTTTCTTAAGCAAATGCTTCAGCTGCAAAAAAATTCTTAACCTCTCCTTGTAGCGATTAAAAATTTAGTAAATTAAGAATATATTCCAAGTTATAAGTTTCCATGTGCCAATTTTTAAATGTGAACTCCAGTAAAATCTGTTTTTTCAACACCCACCTCAAAAGTTGACGTTTTCATGCTTCTAAATGGCGCCTAAAGGACATTGTTTGAGCAGACTGTGCGCAAAACAATTTTCGCGCATGCGCAGTTTGAAGATGGCTTATTTTAGACACTGGTGAAATGTCTGCGCATGCGCACTTTCGAGATGAGGTACTTTAGACACTGGCATAGGCAACACTAGGTCGAGAGATTTATTTATATTTAAAAACTCAAAATTCACAGTATTAACAAATACGGATAAAGATTCTAGGTCCTGAAAGAACCTGAATACTCGCGAATATAGGATTCCCGCGGGGTTTTCGAGAGCGACTTCCTCGCTGGGGTGCGGCCGGACTCGAACTGAACTGCGAGCTTAACCGCTGCTGCTCGCTGACTAGACGGCGCTTACACGGCGGCCAGACTCTGCACTACGATAACCTACGTAGTCGCCACTAGAGGCGTTGCTGGTGCGCGGCATATATTCAAAAACATATAGTGACCATTGTGACGAATGTCGAAGAAAATAATTAAATTAAATGTATTTTGACGTTGGTTTAAAAAAACCCAAACGGGTTTTTAGCGGACGTCATGTTTTAACGTAGTATAGAAAATTTTGTTTTTAGAATATACCCTAATCGTGCGCATACCCTAAAAATATGCACTGTTTGCTTCAACAAATTGTATAAGCAAATTGCTCATTTTGGCTATTATTTAACACTTGTTTATTATTTAAACAATCTCAAATAATAAATAAATACCTTTTTTAGATTATTCTAGAAATATTTCGCTTTTTCTGTAAAATCAACTGGAATTATCTTTTTTATGGCTCAGCATTGCGATTAAGCTGCAATGAACATCAGTTGCTTATCATTTAAATAATGTGAAGTATAAAAGTATAACCTTGTTAGTTTTTTCCGTCAAATCAACTAAAACTATCTTGCCGTACGTAATTGATTGATGACCCGTTAGGACCAACTGCAGTAGCTGTTCGGTGATTTTCACTTTGTCGAGTCTCAGACGTTAAGCACAGACGGGCACGGCTATCATTCAGACGGGTGTTTGTAATTCTCGCTTAGTCATGTTTTCACTGCGTTGACTACCGTCGAACGGGAGGTTGGACAACGAGGATGAATGAGGGCAATCGATGCTATTGAAAGTCTAAATTGAAACTTGTTTACCAGTAATGAGCTGCGCTCGAGAGTTTTGATTTTCTCCAGCTTTGCACTTCACTCAACAAATTTGCAGACGAATGCAAGCGCTTCTAATAAAAATCCGGTTGCATACAGGAGGGGATTTTACAGATAGAAACAAGAACCCACATGGAGTAAAAAATCTAATCTATCTTCCCTATTACTCATCACTGTGATACAACTCCGATGGGCAACAATGATTTATTATTAAAACATTTTTAATTTCAAAATGCGTAAAATTGGCAGTTTTTACTAGGAGGCGTTCACATATATCACACGTGTTTCCGAGATTTTTGACCATTATCTCTGTACCTTGTGACGCGCTTTTCCTATACTCATACACGTAAGTCACGCTTAAAAAATACCCCCCCCCCCCTTATGCATGATACTATACGTGAACGATCCCTTACAAAGATATCGTTTTTATGTAAAATGAATAGACATGATCTTTCTTATTTTGCAATAAAAAATTGATTATTTAAACAATTATATTAGAAAATAGACTTGGTTTTTTTCTGGAATAAAATCCCAGTTATGAAATGCGCAAAATCATGTGAAGAAGCCTTGCAATGGTAGTAATGTTTAACATTTTGAAATTCGTTTAATTAAACGTTCCTCGTTTAAAAAATATCTAATACAATGTTCTAAGTAATTGTCCGGATGTATTAAGGTCAGTTTTATAGTAGTCGTAGGGAAGCATGAGATTGAATGAGACGCTAGTAGATGGCGTATAAGAGCGTCTATGTCGCACTCATGAATATGACTACTATGAGTTTAGCCTTACTGCCCTACCAGAAGAAACGGAAAGATTTCGGAAAGAGGTACCGTTCCGATCCTTTCCGAATCCTATATGAACTTTGCTTCCGTTTCTTTCCGAACGTTGAGCTGTCCCGCGAACCTTTCCGAGTCTTTCCGAATGTCCCACTTTCCGACTTATTTACAATTATTTCCGAATGTCCCGCTAGTTAGCTCATGCCGAATGTTTCCGATTTCTTCCCGAATGACTCCCCACTTTACTCTTTCCGAATGTTTCCAATTTCTTTCGGAATCGAATTCAAAAAATATATATTCTCGTAGCAATCATTTATTTTTATCTTTGAAGAATTTTGGATTGCAGTAATCCTATTGATTCCTGTTGAATCCAACGAAGACGATTCATAAAAACCTAGGTATAGGGACATTTCATAACTGAGAAACCGTCTTTGACTTTCGCACATTACGTACACTCTTGCTGTACATTATCACATCTAAATATTCCAAATTTCGAATATTCCATTTACGCATGTATCTATGATAACTTGAAGACGTTTGCAGATAAATTAATGAAATGTGAAGTTCTTTTTTTTCACCACCAATATCGCAGAACTGACAAAAGGATTTTTAAAAACATTATTACTTTTTTTTGGCACTAATTGACTAATTGATTGACCTTTTTGTGTTTTTCGGTTTCACAAGCGAAACCCTGCATCAGGCCTATAAGCTACGACCTTGAGATCTTATATTTGATCTATATTCGACCATTAACATGCGTAGAAAAAATCTGAGATCACTGGTGAAAACCTCTTTATAGATATTCCCAATTTTGTCCAAAGTGGAAATTTGGTTTTTATACCACTATGCTGCAAATTTTTTTCTTCTGGTTTAAAAAAATAAAATTTCTACAAAAACGTGCTCTTGCACAAGGCAATATGAGTCTTTTTGATGCCCTTGTACTTTACAAATTTCGAAGTTACGGTTATTCACTGGAT
Organism: Andricus quercusramuli; assembly: GCA_932178445.1. Lineage (NCBI taxonomy): Eukaryota > Metazoa > Arthropoda > Insecta > Hymenoptera > Cynipidae > Andricus > Andricus quercusramuli. The sequence goes on along the minus strand of CAKNXH010059195.1, from coordinate 142,097 downwards.
ATAATATCTTCTTGCCCAATTTCGTAGTCTTTTTTCTTTTTACGAAGAACGAAAGCCGCCCAGTGGGCACAAAATTTGACGTCTTTACGACTTCGTTACGAGATCTTGCGACGTCTTTACGATATCGTAGACATCCTAACGACATGGGCATAGAATGACGTAAAGTTTTCGTAAAGATGTAGTAACGATGTCGTATAGACGTCGCCAAATTTTGTGCCCACTGGGCTTATTGGCCTATTATCTTCTTAACAGATATTTTAATACGAACGTCATTACTTGATTAGCATTTAGGTAAATGACACTGATAGTTTTATGATTTTTCATTCAGGTATTGACCCCACAAAACATAGAATCAAGGCAGAAAATGATCGTTTGAAGAAAGCAATGGGACGCGCGAAAGAAATCAACGACAGGAATACCAAAATGCCTCGGTTAAACAAAGAAGCTGCAAAAAGGTTCGTTAGAAGTGGATTATGGGAACCACGAGAAAATGCTGAATCTGGAGAACAAGAAGAGAAAACATGGGATTGTCCATAATTTCATAGTAATTTATACGACCCCTAGCGGACCGGGTGAACGGAACGGATACGCTACAGCGTATCCTTATAGTATCCTTTCCGTAACTTGCAAAAAACTCAGTAAAACCAGTAAGATGAGTATTTAAATTGTTGCAATTATGATTCTACGTTAAAATTGCCGTTAGAAGATCATAGAGTAATTGCAATAATTTTTTTTGCAGCATCAAAAATTTGAAAAAGTATAATAACTGTCATTAACGTCTGCTCAATACGACTTCAAGCGCATCGATAATCGCTAAAGTAGCATGTGCTACTTACATATGGTACGATGCGCTTGAAGTCGCCTTTAGCAGACGTTAATGACAGGTATTGTATTTTTTAAGAATGTTAACGCTGCAAAAAAACTATTGCAATTACTTTGTGATCTACCGGCAAATTTTAACGTAGAATCATAATTGCAACAATTTAAATGTTCATCTTGCTGTTTTTATTGAGTTTTTTGCAAGTTACGGAAAAAATGCTATGTGGACACTATAAGGATTCGCTGTAGCCTATCCGTTGCGTACACCCAGTCCTCCAGGGACATAATGCATATGATACAATTTAAATGTAATTTATATGATATAATAAAATACATACTTAAAAAAAAAGGAATACATCACGCATTATTGTCTTGGGATTAGGAAGTTATGCATTACTACGGGGGATGGTTTACATATGGTAAAGTTTATTTAATAACATCACAGATACAATGATTATGTACATAAGTGTCTGGGAGAGAGCCTCTGCTAAAACCTGTTGGGCATCCCATAGTCAACATAAGCACTGAAATACTAGATTTCAAATAAAACAATTTCTCCAAAGGAATTCTAAATGGTTATAAAAAGGCGTAATTATTATTCAAAATTCTTCTTTCATCAGTCCAGTATGGTCACAGCTTCTTGTCATATCGTTTTAGGTGCTTTTTAGCACGATAAAATTTACTTTAGTTTACTGCACTAAAGATTATCCTCGGATGAGGATAACTTGTCAAATACGTAGAGTTTTAGGTGAGTATCGTGCTTCTGTGGGGATGAACTAGAGTCGGACTTTGCCGTCTGAGAAACACACGAAGATTCAACTGCACGAGATAAGAGAGTATGACTTATATCTGGCATTGAAGTGGCCGGGTCCTTCAGCGGTATTGAAACATCTCTCAGCGATTCTGTTGGCGAGGGAGGAAGCACAACTTTTTCAGGAGCATTTTGTATGAATATCACTCTGAAAATATAAGTTTAAATTTAAGTGTCAAACTAAACTCACCTTTACTTCCTCAGATTACATATATTTTAGAAAATGACTAAAAGTATACCCACAAGAAGTGAGAAAAATAGTGTAATATTAGTCACTCATATTTCTGTATGGCAAATATACCTTTTTTCTTACTGTATTTCTCATCGTCGTGCATAAAAGATCTATTACTAATATTTCCAACAACATCAACCACTTAATATAGAAACTCAGGAACCTGTCCAAGACTGTCGTTTCGTTACTTTACGTTACCTAGAAATTTCGTTACAATTTTGGTATTTTGAATAACGTAACGTAAATCGAGTGCACAGGCCGAGTAAACTCAGCCCGCGGGTCGCCGTGCCGATATGAGTTTTTGAGAACCCGGTTATGAAACAAAACCCTGCAAACCCCAGCCCAACAAGATCCGTTCTTTCATAAATAACAGGAGTTACATTTTCGTACAAACGTGAAGTTAAATTACTTTTCCTCCCGATTATTTTTGTGTCTACAGAATTTTAGTATGTACGGGAAAAAGTCCAAAGTAAAAGTTGTTCTTGAAGAGATTTTTAAAAAAGAGAGACAGACTTCTGTTTATGCGGTCGCTCGTTTTTTTCAGTTAACTTCCGTCTTAAACAAAGTTTTACTCAAAAAATCACTTATGATACTCAGATGAACAGAATATCAGTGGCATTGCTTTTATTTTATTTTTTTTAACTTTTTGTTAAAAATATTGTCTTTTTTGGAAATGTAAAAAATTACAATTTTCCAAATAATTTTAATTTCACGTGAATTCGTCAGATGGGAATTATAGTGACGTATATTTTCTTAAAATTTCATAATTTGAACCTTTTTAGGTGTAATCCAGCTACAATATGTGACAGTGGTCATAAACCACAATTTAAATCACAATGATGACTTATGAAGGACCGGATCAAACCGGATTAAGCTTTCCGCGGTATGGGCTGGACTGAGTTGATCTTACTCGGTCCGTGTAGAACTCTGAGCAAAACGAAAATCACGAAAGCCTTTTGTTAAATTTCAGGCGGTTTTCTGGAAACTATTTTCTTATCTAGCAGTAAAAAAGTGGTACTAAATTTCACCGCACAAACATTGCGAAGCTACTGTATGATTATCCATACTTTCATGTAGTATGTGCTTCGTTAAAGTTTGATCAAATTCTTGAGCTAGGTCAACCATTTATTTGATGCGACTGACTTAAGATTTACGATCTATAATTCTATAGCATTGTATATATGAGAAGGTACGCGAAGCAAGGGACCTAACTCCCGAGAGCTACATTTTACAAGAGGGGTGACTGAAGAGGCGGTCCAACACAGGAACTCTATAAGAGTACCTGACTTCGCTATTCAATATCAATTAGAATATTGCAAATAAAGGAATATTTTTTTATTATGAAAGTGCAACTTCAAAAAAGTATTGATTGCTTTTAGTGGGACCCTGCGGTGGTTGTTTAACTATTTTTTCAAATTATATATATACATATATATATTCAGTTTCGGTTTTGATTCCTTGGTAATCGAACCGAAGGGCCTATGATAAAGCCACCGAACGCGTCCTCGGGTTGCGGATAGAGGGTCCCTGTACACCAAGCGAAGGCGTAACAACAGTGCCGAAAGCTGAATGGCACCTGGGTGAGGTGTATCAAACGGTGATTCGGAAACCGGGCGACCTCTCAGAGTATGCAGCCTTATCCTTGCATGCGGGGCTCTAAAAGGATGGAGGAATCCTTTTCCCTAGCTGCTCGTGGAAACAACAATGACAAAACCAAATATAGTTGTAGAAAGTGCGGTTCAAAGCAATCGAACCCGCAGGGCTTCCAACAATGGGTCGGACAACAAAGCTGACTACCCCAGAGTTGGGAGAGCCAATCAAGACGGAGTCAATGCGATTGACCGGCGGCATCTTATTATTTTTGAGTGGATGGATCAATTCAGGGACGACCTGCTGGAGTGCTATGATGCACGGAGAAAAAAATATGCCTATAATATTAAGAACACTTAGTCATGCTTTTGTCGCAGGTTTCATTCTTGCTATCATGGTACAAAATTCACCTATTAAAGTATGAGTACTCTTACAAAAGAGACATTAGGACACGCCTACTTACTCACAGCAAGCGTCGGTAGACGTGGCCTAACATAGCTTTTGCAAGAGTACTCATACCCTAAGAGAATGTGTTTTCTTACAAGCGTAGCAAGGCAAAGTAGGAGCTATTTCCGCAAGGCACAACTGCTCTAAGGGCATGTGACTCCAGCAATAACGGCATGCGCTTGATTCTTTTATGGTATAGGACATTTAATGCTAAAAATGTCTAACCTGATGCCAATATTGGTAGAAATTCATACCAATTTCGCACATGAAGTCCCGTGCTGTAATATTAAGAGCTCAGCCTACTATAACAGTGCGATTTTTTTATCCGTGTACCAGTATGGCCCCTGGACGAAAAGGTTACATGGCGCGACTGCATACTCTGTGGTGCGATAAACACCCAGAGCTCTCGCATTTTTCGCAAAAACGTCTGCGAAACCGTGCCGAGGAACTCCGGAAAAGAGGTTATATAAGCGGAGCGCCTACTAAACAGCAGCCAGAAAAAGCCGGCAACAGAGAAAGAGGGGCGATATTGAGACCAACCGCGAGCAGGCATCCAACAGAAGAAGAGCGATGCTTCAGGACGCGGAGAAACATCAACATTCAGGTTTCTGTCAAGCCCAAAGATCTGGTAGTGTGTATAATGCAGCGAGAGCTTTGGCCGATTCAGACCGTAAAACAAAAGTAACGACTGATCAAAAGACCAAAAGACGAATGAATCAACTCAGCACTAAGATAGGCCGGGCAAGGCACTATGCGTCCCGCACTCAGTGTATGATTGACTACATAACATCCGGCAGGACTTTCACTGCCAAGGTTCGACAGTTCGCGCGCGAACTGCAGATCCATCATCACACACTCAACAAGTTAAAGCTACTGACCATAAGGCAGCAAATTGTTGAAAGAATACGAGTACTATCTAACGCTAGGAGAAGTCTAGAGCGGATAGAGAGGTGGGTCAGAGAAAATCAACAGTTTATGTCCGACCCATCTCGACTCTTCCAAGACCCTCCAGTTCCTGTCGTCCACACGCCCACACCAGAGGAGGTCGAGGCATTTTAGAGAGAAGTCTACGAAGTCCACCATCCACTGGAAGAAAACTCAAAGAACATAGAAAGCTTGAAGACCTCTGCATTGCCCTTATAATACCTGAGGATGAACGCCCACCTATCACTACCGAGGAGGTAGGAAGAAGTTTCCTTCAACCCACAAGAATCAGGCCCGAATTTTCACCTCATATCTAAAGTCGGAAAAGCCTATTCCGGAGTGGTTGGTGGAAGGGCGTATAGTGCTCCTGCCGAAGACAGGCAACTTAGCTGACCCTAATAATTCCAGGCCGATAACTTGTCTGAACACACTATAAGATCATCACAGCTATCCTAAATGATAGGATTGTTCGGACAATTGGACCTATGTAGCGAGAGATGTACGAACAACGATGCTCAAAGAAAGGCGTAGCAGGATGTCGGGAGAACCTGCTCATCGATAGATGTGCCTGTAAAGATACAGCATCCTACCAGCGTTACCTATCGACGGCCTGGATTGATTACTGGAAAGTTTTCGATTCAACCTCCCATAGACTTATCATCTGTCTGCTAGAAAGCTTGAAGGTTCATCCACTTTATCGTGAGGTGCATAGAGATTAATGCCGCTTTGGAAAACCAGATTTATTATCTTATCTGGAAAACATCGTGTAATCACTAACAGTGTCGCCTTTCAGAGAGGTGTATTTCAGGGCGACACCGTGAGTCCTCTCATATTTTGCCTCACATTATTGCCACTATCTCTCGCACTTCGCTATTCCGAAGGGTACCCCTGCGGCAAACCTGGAAACCGAACGCATAAGGTCACTCATGTATTTTACATGGGTGATCTTAAGATCTATGCTAGAAATCAAAAGAAACTACACCTAGCTCTAGGCACTGTCAAATAGTACACTCATGAGATTGGAATGGAGTTCGGAATAGAGAAATGCGCCAAGGTTAATTTAAAGGAAGGAAAACTTAATGGCATCCCCGAAGATCCTGAGCTTGTTGACAGAAGCCCTCTACGACACCTTGCCGCTGGAGAGACCTATACATACCTAGGCGTACCACAGAGCCGCATTTAGGACGCGACATCTATAAAGGATACTCTCCGATGCAGATACAAACGTCTCATCCGACGGGTATGGTCTTCCGAACTGTCTTCGAGGAATAAAGTATCTGCGACGAACATGCTTGCTGTCCCAGTAGTACTCTATTCATTTGGAGTAGTTCCATGGACGAAGGACGAGCTTAGATCCCTCGATATCGGGTCCCGAAAGGTTATGCACATGAAAAAAAGCATGCACCTTAAGTCTTCTCTTCCGCGAATTTACATCTCACACCGTCAAGTTAGTCACGACATACTGAATCTTGAATGTCTTCACAAAATTATTTTGGGTACAGCACATATAGTCGCAAATGGACAAGACCCTTTTCTTAAAATGGTCAGGGAACACGAAGAAGTGGGCAAAGGGGCGTTTCTGTACAAAGCAGCAGAGCAGGCTGCTGAAATACTTAGCCTTGACTTCAATATTAGGGGTGAGCAAAATGCATCAAATCTTATCCATCTTGAACACTCACTCCTGAAGGCCCGGATTAAGAAAGTACAGGAGAAAAACTTCCGCGAACAGCTCCTCGACAAGCGGATGCAAGGCATCTTCCATACAAATGTGGTGGGTTAGTCGATGTCGTATGAGCTAACGTTTGCTTTCCTTAGATCACCCGGATTGAAGTCAGGCACGGAGGGATTTATTTTGGCAAGTCAAGACGGTGTCATTTCCACTCTAGCATGCCGTCATCACGTTTTCAGCCAAGATATTCCCGATGATAGCTGCAGATTGTGTCGTGCACACCCCGAGCATCTAGGACACACTATCTAGTTGCCCAACTCATGCGGGAACGAACTACATCCAAACGCACAATGCGGCACTAAGAGTGCTTTATTACCATCTCTGTCACTCTTACGGCATTAGCCCTAATACCTCTCCGCTAAACGCTCCTAGAGAAATAGACTCAATTGTCGAAAATGAGAAGTGCCGCATATACTGGAACTTCATATTCTCAACAATTGTTTCAGTTGCACACTCGAGGCCTGACATAGTTCTCCTTGACTTGGAGAAACGAAACATATTCGTTATTGAATGTTCGGCACCAGCTGACAAAAACGTCATAGCCAAGGAGAAAGGAAAGAAAGAGAGGCATAAAGAGCTTACAAGGGAGTTGCGACGGTTATACCCGGAATATGCTATCAAGCTAATAGTCTTAATCATCGGCGCTCTTGGAGGTGCCAAGGTTTCACTGGTTAATAGCCTGAAAAGCATCCCTGTGTGTCAAAGAAGTGCTGAGACACTTGCGGGGAAATAGCAGAAGGCGGTCGTTCTTGGGTAGCTCCGTGTCCTCAGGGTGCACGAGACTTTTACCGGATCATCGCATTGAATTCGTCGCAGACTGTAACCATGTGAGCACGCATGTGAGCTTTTTTCCAAGGATTCTAATTTCTAATGTTAGTCATTCCTAGAGAGATTTTTCTCCAAAAAAATCGAAAATCTCGAAACTCAGAATCATGTTGAACATTTTGCTGTATATTTTAGGAATACCTTGTCTTAGTCTGATGGCATAGCCAGGTGGTGTTGGCAGAAATAAACAAGGCTTTTTTTTATACAAATTGGATTGTACTTCAATAATATCGGTTGGTGGTAACCAAACCAAACTCCGTTCTTAGACTGTTGTCAATCAAATCCAAGTGATCAAATTTTTTGGTCTTTACAGTCTTATAAAAAAAAAATGGATCGTGGATCGTATTAAAAATTTTGACATCAGAATAGCAATGTGTTTTTTTTTGTTATAAGACTGTAAAGACCCAAAAATTTGATCACTTGGATTTGGATTGTACTTTCTCGATCTCATCGACATACCGTAGGAGTCACATCTGAGATGCATAGATTAACGAGCTTGAAATGATGCTGCGATAATATATATGTGATACAAGCGGTGGAACATGGACTTTGCAAGATTGCTGATAACATCCCACGGTGCCAAGTCCATGTCCCCACGCGTATCACAAGACTATATATTTTTTTTCTACCGAAGATTATGAGGGATAGCGGGAAAAGCATGATGGAAATCGACAAACAGGACAGATAATTTACCTTCTTTAGTATTAAGCCGTATTTCTGACATTGCGTTTAAAGAAAAGATACTATCCTGACCAGATTCACGAGTTATTTTTCTTCTTGAACATTCTAAGGCGAATATTGGCCCACGATTTAGAGATTTTTTCTTCTTCATAATTTTGTTAAACAGGAAGCTCACATGACGTATGCAATTATCTGGTAATTTCTATTTAAAGCATGTACGGAATTTTCGCTTTTTGAGATATTTTCAGTACAAGAAAGAATTGTCAGTCCACTAAAAAAACATCATGTCAAAAACATGCCCTTCTCTTTCCTGTGGTTATCTCAGCGATAAATTAAGTTAAAAAGACTTAAAAGAAACCATAAAGAAGCTTATTAAATTTCCCGTCGACTGAACCTTACTTGAAGTATTTTGGATGAACAGGGGCCTAGATAGCATGTGAGGAAGAGCGACCTATTTTTCATTTTTGACCAATTTTCGATCTTCAAGTTCCACTTTTTGCATTCTTCAGGAAAGTGAATGGAAGAAATTTAATCGTTGCTAAGTTAAGGTTTAAAATCTCCTCTTTGAAATGAGACCAAGAACATAATGAAATATGTACTGGTTCTCAAATTATCATAAAAAAAAGTGGAAGCGTGCCCAAGACGAAAATCGGTTCGTCAGGCGGCAATCGAACTTTCATCTTTTGTTGACACAATGGGAAACAACATACGAAAGAATACGATCGTCACTGACTATTCTAGTCTGTACTGTATAGCGTGCGAAAAGTGGCCAGTTTCGCACAATTAAGAAGTAGGCAGTTCCACCCGAGAGTGAAGTTTGCTGTACGAGCCATAAGCAAATCAGAGGGGAGTCGTAGGCGAAATTTTGAAAACTTCCGGTGAATTTATAAAGGAATCTAAAAATTTTCTGAAAATATCCAAAAATTTGAGGAAATTTATTAACAATTTCGTTCTCTTTAAAATTTGAAATGATCTTAACATCTAAGATTGTCTAAATAGTTTTTCTTCTGAAGATGATACCGATCCATCATCTTCAGAAGAAAAACTTCTTTAAAGAAATGATCCGGGTTCGATTGCAAAGTTGTCAGCAGACACCAAATAAATTATAATACAGTTAAACCTCGTTTATCGGGACGCCCTCGAAATGTAAACACCTCATTTATCGGGATTCGGAGGGGTCTCCCACTACTACCCCCAGCATAAAGACGGGTTGCCATGACACCTTGCTGTGTTGTTATTTGCGGGTTATGTCAGGTTTGTTCGCAAATGATCAAAAAGAATTTTTCATCACGCATGCACGGAATATGCCACATTTCACATCTGTTTTCCGTGCGCATTGTGACATATTGCGCATGCCGTGCAACTAACCTTCTACTAACTTCAACGTTATCATCTTCAAAATGTCAACAACAGGGTTTATGCCCACTCCAGGTTTCAGATTAGGTGCGTTTGTTTCGAGAAAACACGGCCAATTCTCCTTTGGCACCTGAAATTATCTTTTTGATTGGGGTGTTTTTCCTCTCGGGGGGCTCTGCCCCCCGAACCCCCCGACCAGCCCCCTCCCCCCCGGCGATATTCCGCACTCGCTTCGCTCGTGCGGATAAAATACAGAGAATGCATATTCCTCACATTCGTGATGAAAAATAGTGTGTGCAACTCGTGTGGTACAGTTGCATATTCCGCCTCGAGCGCGCTCGTGCGCCAACGGCGCCCGCGTGCGCAATATGCAACTATACCCCACTCGTTACACAATGTACTATTAAATTCCCGCTACTCCCACCACGCTCTCACCTTACCCCACTTCAAGTGCTTATGTATAAGGAGCGGTGGTTGGAAGGGGAAAAATATGTCCCGATAAACGAGGTTACAAGATCCCGATAAGTGAAGATCAAGATAAATGAGTGTCCCGATAAACGAGGTTTGACTGTATAGCAGAACGCTCTTTTGTTTTATTTAGTGGCTGCTGAAAACTTAGAAATCCACGCCGTATAATCAATCTTTGACCCTGGCTGGTGGCTAAACAACTTATTTCCGTAGATTTTTCTATGGACAACTTTTGATTAGGAAACATGAGGCAATTCCATAGAGACCCAATTGCAATGTATTTTGTGCGGTGTCCTTTCAGTATCTCGAAAACTACACTGTAAAAAAAGATTTGTGTAAAATTACAAAGTTTCGGAATTTAACATATTGTATCATTGTAAATTACACACAATTCACTGTGTGATTTTACAAACGTGTGTGAAATTACAGCCTTTAGTGATGTTAATAAAAGGACTCACAGTGTAATATTTCACACCAGTTACAAATAAAATTAGACTCTGATTACATACTCCCTCGTAAGAACTTTACCTTCAGTGAAGGGGAAATTCAGTCGCATTGTTTAAAAATACCATGGGTTGGTAAAATCACATTCCTGAGATAGAAAATTACATCGAGTTCTTAAATCTTAGAATGACGGAAACTAAGATTTTGTATTTATAATTAATTGAAAATTTAGAATAATTAATCAAATAATATGCGAATGTGCAAGTGCCTCTCGTTTTCGTGGTTTATCGAGGCGTTTGGTCCCCTAACTTTGGAGCATTTTGGTGGTTAGTACGAAGAAATGCACGACTATATTCAACAATTAAAACATATGTTCAACTTTATTGACGACTTTTACACAAAAACAGATAAAATTCTAGCTTTTCCTATTCTTTCCTATTCTGTCTTTTATATTTCCTGCTATTGGAACCGAAAAAATTCAACTATTCAAAATGTATATTTTATACTTTTAGTTACGGAGTATGAATAACTTCAAAAAAATATCCATATAGTATATTATGTATTTTAGGTAGGTGGTAACGTGTCCGGCTTGTGTGTCTTTAATCTACATGGAATTGTATTGAGTTTAAGCTTCGAATGTTCGAATCCTGTCGCCCAATAATTTTTATTTATTTTTTTCATAGAATGAATTCTTCATTTTCGTGTGTAAAATTACCGACCGAATTGGAATATCACAGCTATATGAATTGCAAAATTCATCGTTAGGTGAATTTTAACAAAATTTTCAAACTTGATACAACACATGAAGGTCCTTTTATTTACATCCAACAGCGATGTAAAATTCAACAGATTTTTTTACAGTGTAAAAAATACTCCTTTCATTCCAATCGGTTACCTTGCTCCAAAATGTAAATTTAATTTGGACGTGCCACAGCTCATACGTCTGCCTTATTGAATTCGCCTTTCTGAACTTCGAAATACTGACTTCAAATTTAGTTTCAGCCATTCCGAAAACTCATATATAACTGAATTTCATTTAAATACATAAAAATGTCCTATTAAGGTCACTGGAAATCGTCAGAAAATTCCGCCAGTACAACTGAGGCCAAACGGAGAAGTCATTTTGTTTCGTTTTTTGTATACATAATCTTAAGAGTAGTAAAACTTGCGGTACAGGCCGTCTTTTTCGGAGAAAATTCTATTTTTTTACGTAATGATCGAGATAAAAAAATGCGCCCTATAAGCGCGGAGACGCGCACTATAGCCAATTATTTGAATCATTCAGTAGCGATTTCAAATGAAATAACATGGTAAATTGTTCATAAAAAATGTAAAACCTCATTAAGAAATTGGCATCTGCTACTTTTACATGAAATAATGTAATGGGTCCTTACCTATTACGAAGGATAGTTCTCCGGAAGCTCTCTATAGATGAAGCGTCCCAATTTTTTTTAGGCGCAGGCGTAAACCTGTCACTCTTCCAAGGGGCTGTCTCTCCTTACTCGAGATGCGCCAGCTCCACCTCAGCCCAACGTATTTACGCTTTTGGCATAGTAAAAATTTGGGATGGTTGGGATGCCGCTTTCGAAGAACTATCCTTTGCAATGGTCATAAGGACCCATTACATTTTAACGAAACAAATAAACTTTAATAGTAACAATGAATAGGTATATAAACTTTAAAATAAACCCATTTTATTATTTACAAGTCTCTGCGATTATTAGAAGCTGAAAATCAGACATTCTACATTACTGTTTACAGTACAAAGAATTATTATTTTATGTCAAAGAGGCTGATGCCAATTCCTCAAGGAAGCTTTTACATTCTTGATGAACACATTACCACATGATTTTATTTAAAATAGCTACAGATATAGCACATAGAAGTATGAGCATTCAAAAATGTACATTAACTTATTAAATATAAACATTTGAATACGATCTTCTATACCGAAGCTGAAGTAGATCCAAAAAGGAGTATCTTTTATCTTTCGACATTTTTTGAAAAATTTGCTTGAAATAAAGAAAAACAATTTTCTATTCTGACTATGATTTTGTTATTTCTGTATTTGATGTTTTCTATAAAATGATGCTTTATAAAAAATTTTATATTAAAAAAAGACGCATCTTTTAGAGTAGTCCAACTTTTTTCTTAACTTTTTGCTGTGGAATTAATATTTTAACAAAAAGAAGCACAATTTTTATTTTCCTCATTTTTCAACGTAATTATTAATTTTTGATGTTAACAATTGACTGAATCAAAAAATGATACAGGAAATTTTTCTTCGTAAATGGGTTTGCTAACCGACGCTAAACTGTAAAAAAATCTTTTGTGATATTTACAATTAGACTGTAATTTCACAAGCGGTGTATTTTAAATTACAATGTATAACCTAGTAAATTTACCAATGTCGCTCCGAAATTCACGACCTACTCCAATTTCACTCCGTGGAACAGTATGAAATAACTGAAATGATATGAAATAAATATGAAATAACAGTAAAATTGCTATGTCTGACGATGGCAATTATTTGATCAGTGTGGCACGTAGTCAATTTACGTTAGTGAATAAATTTAAATGAGCTTATAAATTAACACTTTTTTGGTAAAGCTGCAGTATCTAGCATAATTTCACACACGGGTAGTATTGTTACGTCTTGGCATCCTAAGAAATTACAAACAGGACATAAATCGACAATTCATCGACAAACTGACAGATGGCGCGTTGGACTTGATCACAAAATTACGTCTCAGAGTCTCTAATCTTGCTCTAATAGTTATGAGTTTTATGTGAATGAAAAGAGATGTATTTTTTATTCAAAACGATACCTAAGAAAAGTCATATGAGCTTTATTTATCCTGCTAGAGAGTTTACAAATTTATAACCTCACAAATATAACATCAAAATTGAAATGGGACCCTGGCAATTTACGTCCTGCTTTTTTTTACAAACCTGTGTAAACTTACATAGTCGCACGCAGATCGAATAATTTTCATCGTGGTACGATGTAAAATTACATCAACTTTTTTTACAGTGTATGTTATAAGTTAAAAAAACTGAAATTGTAAGAGGAGTATTGCATATTAATTTAAAAAAAATTGAAACGCGAATATCTCCAAACTGGGGGGGGGGGGGGGCACCCTACTTTTTCATAATCAGCACAACATTTTACATAATATTCAGTGAAAAAATTCGACGAACATACAAAACGTAGAACGGTACACAGAATTACGGCTGGCTCCTAAAGTATATGGCGTGTTCGCCCCTTATAGGGCGCATTTTTTTCTTTCGACCAGTACGTAAAAAACTAGACAAAATGGCTTCTCCGTTTGGCCTCAGTTTTACCGTCGGAATTTCCTGATGATTTCCAGGGGCCTCAAGTCTGCCATATTAGATCAGCCATTTTTAATTTTGGAATTTTTATATCAGATGGTTTCGGTGACCCTAACGTACCAAGTTTTATGCCGATAAATAAAAATTTTGCATTTAAGTCAGCCACAGTGGATCCAGAACTTTCAAATTCTGATACACAATTCGGTCTTGGCGACCCTGAAAACCTACATGTAGTAAGTTTCATGAAAATAAATAAAAATTTCGTATTTCAGTTCACCAACTTTGAGGATAATAAATCAAATTTTGGCGACTTTCAGTGATTTCTGGCCCACCGCGCCTTCATTTAATTAAATTATATACTCCTAAAATTGTTAACTTTATAGGCTAACAGAAGGTTCTGGCAACTTGGCTGTGATGGCCTCCTTTTTGACGTTTATATATTTATATATAATTTTTTTTATGTCATTGTAGTGTGAAGCAAAATCTTTCTCAAAAGTATGCTTTTTATCACTTTTTATCGTTAAATGCATAGGAACTTCTACACTGTGACAAATGTTGATGCAAAAAATGTTTTGTTGTTTCCGAAAAAATTGTGTCGGTCCAACAAAACGTTTATTCACCGTCATCAATTCGGGAACCTTGGGATATAACAAAAACTCAGAAAATTCTTATCCGATGTCAGAGTTGTTCCTAAAAAACAAATTTGCAAATGAGTCTCATTACGAGTTTAGATATTTAAAAAATGTCAGCTGCACAGCATGTCATCCGCATCGTGAGTAGCTTGGACATCTTCAAGGCAGTCCACTTTTTTACTGTAAATAAAATCTCAGTATATCGTCCACTTTCAGTACGTACAGACGCGTTTTAGTTGAAACTATAAGAAACAAATATCAATTCGTACATGCGACTATTCTTCTTCTAAACTATATTTCCATAAAAAGACATTTAAAGTAATTTTTCATAAAAATTATTCAAACCGCGAAATTTCGAGATTTCGAGACTAAAGAGTTTTTGTTAGAGATCCTCGAAGGCAAGAGTCGTTTCCGGAGCGAATAATTAAGTCAACTTTTCGAGATTAGCTTTCTTTTAATTACTATTAATTATGAGTTTCAAGATATTTTAAAGGACTTTTTATATTTAGGGGAATTTTATAAATTTCCAAGGCATTTCCTGTTGATTTGGATAATTTTATGAGATTTCAAAAATTTTGAAATACTTTAGAGCATTCCAAGGCAATTTAAAAAGATTCTACGAAATCTTTCTCTTTCTAAATATTAATTTCAGTACCCTTGTGATTTTCAAGGATTTGAAACCATTTTATCCATGCATTCTGGCTGAAGTTTCAAAAATAGGGCCATCCACTAATTTTTTTTTTTTCATTCTAAAGTATATGCTCTAAAATCACTAATAATACCAGCATAGTGTAAAAAAACTTTTTTTCGAATTTACATTTGAAAAAGAAAAATTTGTACATATTTAAAATTCCTATGTCTGTCGCGCCCATTCCGCCATCTTGATGTGACGTAGCTAACCGCCAAACGCTTGTAAATAGGGCCGGGCGATTTACGTTTCTTTTATAAAAATGCAAAAAAAAAAACAGCGCTACCATTGGTGTTTTTTGCCTCAATGCAAAAACCGCGCCTGTAAAAAATTCAGGAAAATTATTTATATCTGTCGTAGCCCAGTAGCCGACCCAGTCGGTTAGCCGACTCGCTGGCTAGTCGGCTAATGAACGCTGAGTAGCCGACTGTATACATGCACCTGCTCACGTTGGCCGCTCTTCGCATGACTAGCGGCCAGTCGTCTAGTGTAACAAATGAACATGAATAAAACGAAAGATTTAAAGAAAATAATTTCTTTATCTTTCTTTTTTCAAAGTTCAAATTTTATGTCGGCTTTAGGGTAAATCTAACTTAAAATTGTCTTGAACTTTTATGACTACTTGAGGGCAACTTGTATAATAATTGTATTATAGTATTATATTTTTTTATATTACGCATCATTATAAGATTATATAAGATTATTATGTAATTATAATATTATAATATTAATAAACATCAACTCACATCAATAATAATATACATAATAAGTCAATTATTTATTATATTAATATTATATCATATATTATTAGAATATTATTAAACATCAACTCAAATAAATATTTATTGAATCAATTATATTATTATTAATGTTTAATGTAGGAAATTAAACTTCGTCTACTCAAAAATAGAATTAAAGTTCGATTTGGAACTATACAGAATTGTCAGTATAAATTTAACAATTTTATCAGGTCTTGAATAAAAAAGAACTGAAAAAAAGACGCAATACTCTTTTCTACTTTTCCTTGCCCATTTTAAGAATCGGAGAATTTTTATTTCAGATTTTCTTACTAACAAACTTCATGTCCCAACACTATATAAATTAAATTATGAATGGAATAAAATTTCTAGTGAGAGCTCTTTTTATCATTTTTTACACAAAGTATTGCATGGCAAACAAATGATAAATCTCAATTCTTAAAACATGTGATGGATCGTTCGCATAATCGTCTGCTGGGCTGAAACACTCTAGTCCAATAGACGACTGGCCGCTGGTCTCCGAAGAGCGGCCAACGTGAGCAGGTGCAGGTATGCAGTCGGCTACTCAGCGTTCATTAGCCGACTAGCCAGCGAGTCAGATAACCGACTGGTTGGCTACTGGGCTACGACATATCTATACCCAAAGGTGAGGAGCGAAAAAAATGGTACAAAATTGTTCGGCGTAACATGTGCCCTACCACATTTTTAACGTCAACAGTATATTGTTGCGAAGATCATTTCAACGTAATAAGTAAATATTTTTATTTAAAATAGAAAACTATAAAATATGCTTTTTTGATAACATAAAATTCGTACTTGGCTTCTTCGATTTAACAGTGTTATATATATATATACAGGATGTGCACGCCAGGGCTTACCGAAAATTATGCAACCCGTCTTACACGCCAATGCTATTCTTATGGCCGTGTACAGTGGGTTGCATACTTTTTGGTAAGCCCTGGCGTGGACACCCTGTATATATGGGATGCCGGGACGTGTATGCACTTTAACCTTAAAATCAAATTGTTTATTTGCGCAACAAGTATTATAAAATTAGATATTTTTTAACTTTGGTATCATGCTATTTTTTAAAAAGAGTGTCCACTAAAGAGTGAATGTATACAGGGTGTCCCAGACTCAAGTGTCTGGACTTATATAGCCGTATAAAAATAAAAAAAATAAATAGAAAATTCCTTTTTCAAAAATCAGTTGAAGTCTTAGTTTTTTGGTTATAAAATATTTAAGCTGGACCAATCAGAAGGGCCGTATAAACAGCCGTGTGTGCGTGAACGGGATTTCAAAGCAGTGTTATCGAAGCGAGCGCAGAGGTGGGGTTAGCGGCGGGAGAACACTACGTTGGAATCCCGTTCACGCATACACGGCTGTTTATGCGGCGCTCCTGATTGGACCAGCTTAAATATTTTACAACTCAAAAACTAAAACTTCAACTGATTTTTGGAAAAGGAATTTTGGATTTATTTTTCGTATTTTTATACGGCCATATAAGTCCAGACACTTGAGTCTGGGACACCCTGTATAGTTAATTCTTATATTTTATCAAGTGCAAAATCAAAGTATTGAATTTTGGGGTTAAAGTGCTGCGGCAGACATCACTGATAATGGGTTTGACTTATTAACAGAAGGAGATCAGCGGTGCCTATGCGCAATATGAATAATCCATCTTGTGCCCAGGCAGATTGTCTCTCCGTTTTAGCTAATAGCATATACCTATACCATCTAGCAACCACTGGACCGTGTACCGAGTGAGTGAGAATTAGAGAGAAAAGTCGAAGACATAGTAAAGCGTACGGGAACACCGACTATCATCGACACCGTCCACACGCGGAGAAAAGAAACACGTTGAGCGTGAACCTCCTTCTATATCATATTCTCCGGATACTCATAGCGATCCGTGCCACCAATAAATGTTAAATAACAAAGTCAATTGTTGTTAAAAACCGAAAAGTTATATAGATAATTTTCTCAACTTTCAACGAACTATCCCACTCGCGAAATCAAAAGCTAAACAAGCTCAATATTATTAATAAATTAAAATAACAATCTTTAGGCTTTAACGATAGACTAAAATCGATATAGAATATTTTGACCAATTGATCGAATTCAAATTGCATTCAGAATAGGAAGCCAGATGGTTCCGAGTGATGAATAAAGTAAATTGTAACCGAACAATAATGGCAAAAACTTGATTCATTCATTGATTAGAAATAATCAATAAATGAATTTAAATTAATTGATCACGAAGCCAATAGATTGAGTGATAGTAGATTGCATCAAAAGATTTAAATTAGCAAGGGTGAAATAAGAATCGAAATCATTAAGTTACTAAAATGGGTTTCATTCTTCTGGAAAATCATTGTAAACAGCATTTGCAACAATAAAAAGTTAGATCTGAAAAGACCTATACTCTTTATTAGGTATAGGATTTTGATTCCTAATATTAAATGAATAATTTAAGTGAGCTGCATGCATAACAACAGTGCAAGTGTGCCTTCCAAATATCTTAGTTGCAACAATTTTCAAAAATCAGTAATTAGTGGTCACGCGGAGTGCATTCGGCCGGGATGGAGGTCCCACGCTCGACGTGCGGACTCAGCTAAAACCCCTACCAAAATCATACATACTTTGATGGACGAAGCGAATCGCGTCCCGGCATCTTTATCATTCAACGCCGACTTCTCACCTACGTCGGAAGTCAGGTACGCGATCGGAACCCCCTGGGTTCCATGCTCCATCTCGTCTTTTACCCGCGCGTCACTTCGCGATTGCCGTCCGAAACTAAATTTCAAAGCACGGAATACACCGGGTTTTTACCGAGTCGACAATAGAGTGAAAATCAAAATTGCTTTGTGCACCCGGAGTTTAGTGAATTCTCAAATAAGAGAATACAAAAGGACTTGAAAGTCAGAAGACTTGGTGTGTGTTGGTCTCCCCTACTGAGAGCACAATGGCAGGGGGAAACCAATAACGATACTCCGACACTAAAAATTTACATAGGAATTAATCCAAATTATTAAGTGGAAAGTGTCAACGTTCGGGCGGCACGCGAGTGTGAAGTGTGTGTAGTGCGAAGACGCGAGGCAGTTCCAGGAAATCCGGAAGGGTTCATCCAACAAGGTATGTAAGCATTAATTGTGTTTGGGAAGAGATTATTTGCTCTCTCTCTCTCGCTCTCCCTCGCTCGGTACTTCGGCCCTTTTCCGATTATGGGGAAAGTATAATTATTCTCAACTGTTAATAAACCTACGTAAATGAAGTGAAACCTACAATAGTCATTATCGTTGATACACGGTCCCTATTCCACCACTAACGTGTAATAAGTGAGGAACTGCTCGAAGGAAGTTCACGGATCCACTAAAAATATAAAATAAACAAGCTAACTCGGTTAGCTTGGTCTGTCGTACCTCCGACTTACCAGCGAGGTCTTGTGGCACTCTACCAAAATCATCCCCAAAATTCAACGCAAGATTAATTGATTTATAGTAAAAGCTGGTTCGTAACAAAAGCTCACTTTATGTCAACATCGTCAACATCGTCAACATCTATAGTCGATAATTTCGTTTCCTTTCTAATTCTTTTATTTAAACTCAAATAAATACGATATTATAATCTTGATGAAATAACTAACGTTAAATTCGATTATACAATACACCGATTTGAATATTCAAAACGGTTTCAATACTTATACTTTTTCGCTTTCATTCCTCGAGTCTAAGCAGCATTGAAACTGGAGAACTTTGAAAAGAAATCACTAATCATAAGTGTACTCACTTTTGGCTAATTATGCGAACTGGGTTTAACGTAACCAGGCATATTGATACTTTATAAAAATAAACCATTTTGCAAAAAAACGTTGATAATTAATTATTTCAATTGTTTTTATCAAACTGACCATGTATTTTCTTCGGTTTTGACGGCGCGTGACGTCACACCACGTGTTTCGAGCCATGAGGGCGCCACATGTTTTGTTTTATAAAACGACATTTACGGTGGATATTTCATCACTTTTTAATAAATTATTATAAATGATTAAAGGGCTTCCGTTTTCGGTACCGATCGTGAGAGAACTCTGTAGTGTCAAGTGTTGCGTTTTTTGGCTTTGGTGAAGGGAATCAGCGTGTGTGGAGGCAGAAAGGGCAGTGAGTGCGGAGTTCAGGTGTGAAGAAAGAAGGGTGAGTGAAGGCAAGTGTGCAAAGGGTAAAAGTAAGGTGTGAGAAAGGAAAATTAGAGCGTGCAAATTTTTTTGAGGTTAGGAGTAGAAAATAGTTGTCTAGAAGGGGGGGGGGCAAGAGGTAGGCAAGTTAAGAGCGGGAAACGTCGAGGACTACCTGGTAAGGTAGGAATGCCGATCATACGAAGTCCACAAACGGGCAACAGAGGGCAGGGAATGGATGAAACAAGGGCTGACGATGTTGTTAGCGCGGGTGGTAGGGAGAAGGAAGAAATTGTCAGTAGCTAGGAGGATGCGTTCGAGACACCGACCAGGGGCGGCTCGACAGAGAGAAGGGGATCAGGCACGAGCCAGAAACGAGGGAGACCGTCGAATTTACAGCGCCTCAACAGGCTAGGTAGCGCAGGCTCTAATAGGAGTCTGGACGAATAGCAAAAAAAGGTGAGCGCGACTAGCAGTGAAGGGGAAGATAAGAGAAAAAGAGAGGAAGGGGAAGATGATTCTGAAATGGATAAGGATAACAAAAAAGTTAAGATCAAACGAAAAACACCAGACAGAGATAGGCGGGATGGGAGGATGTTTGAGAAGCTGGAAGCCCTCATAAAAGGATTTAGAGAGGAAACAAGGAAGAGTCTGAAAGATATGAATAGACAGGGGAAAGAAGTTAGGAGGGAAGTGAGAAAAGTAAGAGAAAAGTGGGAAGAGTGGGATAAACTCTGGAAAGAGGAGAAAGACAAGGTATGGGGTAAATTAGAGGCCATAGAGAATAGACAGAGAGAGATTGACGAACAGACAAATAGGGAGATAAAACAACTGGAAGAACGGGTAAGCAAATTGGAAGTTAGGAATGAGCATATGGGGAAGGAAACAGAGAGTGCGGGAAGAGTAGAAGGGAGTGATAACGGGCAAAATGAGAATGAAAGATTGAAGAAGAGACTGAGTGAGATTGAAAGAAGGTTGGAAGGGGAAGAAAGGGCGAAGAGGAAAAATAACATAGTAGTCAAGGGATTGAAAATAGAGAGTGAAACAGGGCAAATTGAAATCGAAAATCTACTGAGATATTGGAATTCGGGTAACGGTAGAAGGAGTTAAGAGAGTAGGAATGACGAAGGAAGGAAAAGAAGGAATTTTTTTAGTAAAAGTAGGGAGTGAGGAGAAGAAAAAGAAAATTATGGAGAACAAAAAATGATTGAAAGGAAGAAGGGAGAGAATTGAAGAGGATTTGACTTGGAGGGAGAGGAAAAGGAGATGGCAAATAGACCAGAGGGCATGGATAGAGAGGAAAAAGGGGCACATGGTATGGATAGGGTGGGACAGATTATGGATAAATGGGAAGGAATGGTTCTGGGACGAGGAATCAGAAGAAATAAGGAAGAAGGGAAAAAGAGTTGAGAAAGGTAGAAAAAAGGAAGATACAAAAGAGGTCAGCGATCAAGCCGAGGGGTTTCCAAAAAGCAAGGCGGAAGAAAAGTAAGGAGGATAGGAGAGGGAAGGGATGGGAAAAACGTAAAAATAGCTTTCTGGAATGTGTCAGGCTTGAAGAACAAGAATGACGGTTTTTGGCGGGAGTTAGAAAAATGGGATGTGAGTATGATGAGTGAAACCTGGGCAGATGAGAAGGATTGGAAGGGGATGAAAAGGATGTTATCTAAAGGGTATGTGTGGACAATGCAAGAAGCAAGAAAGGAACACGTTAAAGGTAGAGGGATGGGCGGCATGGTCTCAGGGGTGAGAAAAGAACTGGCAGCAAAAGGGAGAAAAGAGGAGGATAGGGAGGAAAAGGATGGAACAATGGTAAGAAGGATTATAATTGGGAAAGTCAAAATAGCGGTGGTTTGTGTATATAGAAGAAGAGGGGAAGAGGAAGGTTGGAGAGTAATGAGGAGGTGGATGGAGGAAAAGAAGGAAGAGTTGGTTCTGATAGGAGGTGACTTGAATGCTTGGACTGGCGAGCAAGGGGGAGGGACTTGGGATGAAGAAGAGGAGGCCTATATAAGGAGCTCCAAACATAGGGAGATAGACAGGGAGGGGAGGAGATTACTAGAAGTAATAGGAGAAACAGGATGGTTCATATGTAATGGCAATATGAAAGGAGATGAGAAGGGAGAGATCACATTTATAGCTAAGGGAGAAACCGTAATAGACTTCATCCTGGCGGAAGAAAGAATAAGGAATATGATATGCAGTATGAAGGTGGGGAATGAGATAGGGTCCGAGCACTTCCCAGTAATAGCGACACTGAAAGGTGGCGTCCACAAGCGCGGCAGAGGGAGAAAGGAAAGAGGGGGTGAAAGGAACACGAAAATGGGGAACTGGGGGGTAGATAAATTAAAAGTGTTTGAATCAAAAATGGAAAAGGAGAACGTTGGACATGAAAAGGAGGAGGAAGTAGACTTGTTGATTGAAAGGTTGAAAGGGTCGATTGAGAAGGTAAGGGATGAGATAGGTACGAAAGAAGGAAGAGAAGAGGGAAAGAGAGGCTGGTGGGACGAGGAATGCAGGGAGAGTAAGTCGAGAATGAAAGTCTGTAAGAAAATGGAGGAAAGGAGAAATAGAGAAGGCGGAGTACAACAGGAGAAAAAGAGAACATGAGAAGATGCTGGAAGGGAAAAAGCAAAGGGGAAAGGAGAAATACAAGGACGAAGTAGAAAAAGCAATCAAAGAAGGTAGGGTCTGGGATGTGATAAACAGGGAAAGAGGAGGAAGGAAGGGCGTGAATGAAGAAATAGAAATGGATGAATGGACGGAGTATTTTAAGGGTCTGCTAGGGGGAGAACAAAAAAGGATCAAAGGGGAAAATAGAAAGACAGTCCAGGGAGAAATAGAGGAAGCGAACGAAATAACAAGAGAAGAAGTGAATGAGGCGATAGATAGACTGAAAAGAAACAAGGCCACAGGAGAGGATGGTATGGAGAACGAAGCGATAAAGTATGGAGGAGAAGGGATAAGGGAAGTGATGTGGAGGATATGCAACAAGGTCTGGAAAGGAGAAGGATGGCCGGAGGAGTGGATGACAGGGCTGCTAGTACCGCTTGTTAAGAAAGGAGAGGGTAAGAAGGTAGAAGAGTACAGAGGGATCACTCTCATGCAAGTGGGCTATAAAATATACACAGAAATTCTAAGAAAAAGGTTAGAGAATCAGATAGAAGAGAAGCAAAGTATCCCACACAACCAGACGGGATTTAGAAAAGGGATGGAGACAATAGACAATATTTACGTACTCAACTACTTGGTTAACAGAAACTTAGGGAGAAAAAGAGGGAAATTAATCGCTTTGTTTGTAGATTTCAAAGCAGCCTTTGACTCAGTGAATAGAAAAGTGTTATGGCAGGCAATGAAAGAGAGGGGAATAGAAGAAGGGTTGGTGGAGAGGATAAAGGAAATTTTTTACTGAAACCAGGATTAGGGTGAAGATACGCGGGGAAAAAGGGGAGGTTTTCTGGACAGGAAGAGGTCTAAGGCAAGGGTGCCCGTTGAGTCCACTACTTTTTAATTTGCTGCTGGCAGACCTAGAGGAGAAGCTAAAGGAGAAAGGGAAAGGGGGGACGATCCTGGGTAATAGCAAACTATACTCCCTAGCATACGCGGACGACGTAGTTCTAATAGCAGACGATGAGAAGGGGATGAACCTAATGATAAGAATTTTCGAAGAGTACGTGGGAACAAAAGAACTGACGGTGAACGTAGGGAAGACCAAGGTGATGTGCTTCAGAAATAGAAAGACCAAAATAGGTTACGTTTGGAAGATGAACGGACAAACAGTGGAAAGTGTGGAGGAGTTCTGTTACCTAGGTTTTTGGTTTGAGTCAGGAGGGGGAAACGATTTGCAGGTGAGGAAAAGAATCGAAAGTGCGAGTAAAGTAATGGGCCAAGTATGGGGTATAGGAAAGAGAAGGTTCAAGGACGATTGGAGAATGAGGGTTTGGTTGTTTGATGCGTTGGTTTGGGCGGTGTTGTGTTATGGAGTGGAGGTTTGGGGATGGAAGGAACATAGGAAAGTGGAAAGCATACATGAGAGATTTTTGAGATGGGTAATGGGAGTTAGTTGGAGTTGCCCAGGATACATGATAAGGGAAGAACTAGGAAGGGAAAAAATGGTAACTAGACAAATTAAGAGAGCCTGGAGGTTTGAAGAGAAGCTGAAAAGGGGAGAGGGGAGTAGAACAGCACAAGTGTGCTTGGACGAAGTTCGGAACAAGGAGACGAGAGCCAATTGGGGAAATTCAAAATGGGAGGAAGAAAGGAAAAAAATGAGGAGTGTTTGTGATATACAGGAAGGGGTTCTGGATTGGCAGAACATTGAATTAGAGCTATTAGTAAGACAAGCAGAAGAGAGATGGAGAAAGATTATGGATTCGAAGTACAATAGATGGTATATGATGGTCAAAGGGGTGACGGAACCAGAATATTTGCAAAAGATGAAAAAGGAAGACAAATGGAATAGGGTGATACGGTTTAGAATGGGAGAAGGAGTGAGAGCTTGTAGATATTGGTTGGATGAAGAGGACAATCTGTGCAGAGTATGTGGGTACGAAGTGGAGTCATGGGCTCATGTGTTAGAGAGGTGTACAGGAGAGGAAGATGGACAGTTGAATGTGGATGAATGTGTCAGATTGATTTTGGATGGTAATGGACAGGGAGTGATGTGGATGAAAAAACTGGAAGAAATAAGAGAAAGCAAGAGATCAGGGCAGAGCCAAACGGGTAATCCTGTGTAAAGGAAAGTAACTTGTGAAAATTTTAAATTTTTAAATCGGTGAAAATGCATTTGATGGTAAGAGAAAACGGAAGCCCGGGAAGATCGCTCATTGTCTGTGGTCTAAGAGTAGTACTAATATGATTGTTATTATGTAAGGCGTTGCATTAGAAAATAAGTAGCGGTTAAGGTAGACTAAGGATGAAATGTAAATATATGTACAGGGAGCGGAGGCCCTCAAACCCGTAAAAGGGAGAGTTCAAATATACAATACAATAAATGATTAAATAAACGAAGTTAAGTTTTAATTTCACATTTTAAGTCTTTGGGAGTCAAAGTTTATAAAAAGCTCAACTATGAGGCAAACACAATTTTTGTGGATGGCCCTATTAAAGCTCTTTTGGTGAAAAATAATGATATCTATTAAAATCGAACTATTTACGCTTACCCGGGGGGAGGGGGGGGGGCGGTACTTCGCACATTTTTATTTAACGATTTTTTTACTTCAAATAGATGAAAATATTTATGTATATTGTATATGTACGTATATATATTTTTCAGCATTCCAAAGAATTTTAAATACTTTTTATAGGTACTTCCCTCCTCCCCAGTAACAAAAGTTTTGGTGGGACTGACGTTACAACTAGACTCTCCACCGTAAGACGAATTACTACTTAACTTGGACATGATTTTGAATCGCAAAACAAATTTCGCGCATACAGGTGATAGTTGGGTGTACAATCTGAACATGAATAATACAAACAATAAAGTAGCGTCGTAATAGACTGAAACTTTGATTGACGATAAGCATACACACGGTAAACGTAAAGGTCGAGTTTCAGGCGATGAATGGAGACTGGGTGTTTGGAATGCTAGAGGAGTGAATGATCTTAAGGGGGGGGGGGGGGTAGGGTCTGGAGCTTAAAAAAAGCACTTTTTTTGTGAATTTTTTTCAGAAATATGATTAAGGTAAATTTACTCATATAATTTGCATATTATAAGGCATCATTTGAAAAACGTTTAGTTAATTTTTTATTAAAAAATAGCAAGAAATGAGCCAATGACAGAGCATTTCCGAAAACGCCTTTTCAAAAAGATGATTTGCGGTGCCCGCTGTATCTCATCGTAGAATTAACTGAATCAAAAAAGTAAAAATATTTAGTTAAAATGCATGTTTTCCCTCCCCCCAACGATGTGTATGAGTTTTTTTTTCATTTTTACATTTTTGGTCGTCATTTTAAGCAAAAATGGCGATATTTTATGAAAAATTCGGCCATTTTGTAGCTGTATTTTTTTTTGTTTTTCGAAAAAAAAATAAAAAAGATCGTTGGGGGGAGCTATTTTATATGGAAAAAGTGTGTGCCAAATTTGAAAAGAATCGGTGCAGTAGTTTTTGAATGACAGCGGGCACGGACTTTTAAAAAAGTAGTTTCGAGAAAAACGCGCTTAAAGTTTTGAACGATCGTCTCTTGAAACTTTCGATGTTCTCGGCATTTCAATCAAAATTTACAGGCAAAACTGGAGGATATTATTACAAAATGACTGCGCTGTGTCTGCTCGACTGAACGAATAACCAAAAAGGGAGCGAAACGACCGCCGAGCACTTATCACTGCACGTTTCTTCTCTGAACTGCCTCGTAGGTGCGGGGACTTAAACGTCTATATCATCAAAATTTCAGCTCCGAATGGATTGAAATTTTGACACAACATTCTTGAAGTATTTTTCTATAAGGAAATGCAAAAAAAAAAAAAAAATTTCGGCAACTTGCTTGGCCCGGGGGGGGGGGCCCCCTTAAAATAAGAGAACTACGAGAAACTATGCACGTAAGGAAACTAGATATTCTATGTGTACCTGAGACGAAGAAAAAGGGTTGTGAAAGTAGAAATATAGAAAATGGGGTGCTGAAAGGTGGTTTCGAAATATGGTATCTCAAAGACCATTGATATGTATCGCCCAGATTGCTGTGGATTAGAATGAAGGTAGGAATCAGAAGATTGATTATTATAGCGTGCTACGCCCCAGTTGATAGTGATCCGAGAGAAGTCAAAGACGCCTTTTGGGGCACTTTAAATGACACAATAAGTACTTGCGACCAAGATGAAAGAATAATTCTGCTAGGAGATATGAACGGATGGTTCAGCGTTCAACATCAGGATACAGATACAGAAAGGGGGATAGGTAATTTCGGGGATCGAGCAAGAAACAATTATAACTGGGAAAAATTAGTTAGCTTATGCTTAGAAAAGGGCCTATTTATTACCAATACTTGGTTTCGACATAAAATGATCCACACGTACCCCTGGTGTAAAGGAAATAACCGCAGCATAATTGACTTCGTTATTGCGGATGGAAGACTAAGAGAACTAGTTAAAGATACAAGAGTCATGAGGGGTTCCGAATGCAATACTGATCATTACCTTTTAGTCTCCGAAATAAACTGTGGGCGGGGATAGAGAACAAAGAGAACAAAAAAACGAAAAGCGAATCAAAATTGGAAATTTACAGAAACCGGAAGTGCGAATAGAGTTTCAAAAGAGGTTAAACGAACGCATAGATAGGGCAACGTGGGCAGCGCTTATAAGCAATAAAGATATAGAGGGCGCGTGTACTTTGTTACGGGATATCATTGTTAAAACTGCGACCGAAGTATGTGCTACGGCGGTTGTAGGAAGAAAATCTGGTGATGTATGGTGGAATGATGAAATTGAGGCAGCCCAAAAAGAAAAGAAAGAAGCACACAAAAAAACGCTGAACATCGCATGTCTTAGAGACGAGGAGAGAAACAGGCTCAAAAATAATTACAGACACAAAAAGAGCAAAGTTAAACGACTAGTCAATGAGAGTAAAGATAAAATCAGAATAGAGGAAGAGAAGAAAACACAAAACGGCTTTGAAGGAATTATCAAACTATTATTTAAACTGTTGAAGGAAAGTAAATGTACAGAGTTTGTCAGCATGAGAAACAGCAAAGGTGAAATGCTATATGATATAGACAGGATAGTAGACGCTCTAAAGGACTCTTTCAAAGAAATATTTGGAGGTGAAGATATAGGGCAACAGAACTGCGAAAACTAGAAAAAGTCGATGTCACTGAGGTTAGAGATATAATTAAGAACTTAAAAAACGGTAAGGCTGCTGGTGTAGACAGTATTAGCGCTGAAATGCTTAAATACGGTGGCGAGTACATACCTCACAGGTTGTGCGAATTAATAAATTTATGTATCGAGATGGGAGAAGTTCCAGACGATTGGAGAAAAGCGATTATCGTACCCATATAAAAAAGAAAGGGAGATAAAAGCAACTGCAGTAATTACAGAGGTATCAGCTTACTAAGTACCGTAAGCAAAATATACTCAAAAATACTTATTCGTGGGGTAATGAAAACTACAGAAGAAAATATATGGGAAGTCCAAAGTGGATTTATGCCAGGAAGATCATGTACAAATCAGATATTTAGTTTAAGACAGATCACAGAAAAAAGATTGAGAGTAGGAAAGAAAGTTTTCTGTGCATTTGTTCACCTAGAAAAAGCATTTGACAAGGTAAATAGAAGTAAACTTTGGGAAGTCTTTAAAGAGTGCCGAGTCAAAGGATGGCTCGTACAAGCAATAAAAACAATATATACAGGTAGTAAAGCGAGTGTAAGGGTAAATGGGAAATTGAGTGACTGGTTCAATATTATGCAAGACGGGAAACAAGGATGCGTTTTGTCCTCATGGCTATTTATCATATTCATGGATAAGTGTCTAAGAAGGGCCATTTTCGACGAAGAAGGTGTAGATCTCGAAACTGTGAAGGTACGTGGTTTAGATTTCGCAGATGACATGATTGTTATGGCAGAATCAATCGAGGACTTGCAACAAATGTTGACTAAACTTAATACAAGCATGAAGAACGTGAGCCTCAAAATTAACGTATATAAAACAAAAATCATGGTGTTTAAAGGAAGAACTGAGAAAACAATTAGCAACATTGTCCTAAATGATGAGAGATTAGAACAAGTTGACAAGTACGTATATCTGGGTAGCCTATTCACTAGCGACGGAAAAATAGAAGAGGAGTGAGATAGGCGCATAAATAAGGGTAAGCAGATTATCGGCAGAGCAGGGTCCATGCTCAAAAATAAAAACATATTAAAAAAAAGCAAAAAGGCCATACATAATACTATGATCGTACCGACCGTACTATAGACATGGACCTGTCAAGAGAAGGACAGGAGTAAAATTAACGCGATTGGCATGAAACCTCTGCGCACAATATGCGGGAAAACACTGATGGACAAAGTCAGAAACGAGATAATCCTCAAAGTACGTGGTGCAAAAGAGACAATAGTTGACACATGGGAAAGAAATCAGTTCAGATGGTTCGGTCATCTTGAAAGAATGAAAGATGAACGACTGAGCAAACAAGTGTATAAAGGTAAAGTAAATGGCAGAATGCCCAGAGGTAGACCGCCGAAAGAATGGTTAGAATCTGTGAATGAGACACTAATTCGAAGAGACATAAGAAGCCATAGAAACCCGAGAGCTTGCATGAAAAAATGCATGGACGTGAACGAAGCTAGAGTAGTATGCCAGTACAGAAAAGTTTGGCGACAAATAGTTTGTAAACAGAGTGACAATAGAGTGAATGATGCCTGAAACAAAGACCTTGGATACTAATGGGCCCAAGTGGGGAACCACACATAACATTTTTGTGAGGCTCTTCACTTGGGGTGATCGCTAAAGAGTTTGATCAGCAACCTGGATCGGAGCAGTGTTGCGGAATGAACGTGTCATTTAAATAAATAACACGAAAATTCCAGATAAATTTAAAATATCTATACTTAACACCTATATGGGTAATTGTCAAATTGAAGGCAAACTTGAAGTCCCAATAATATAACATTAACTTAGAAGCTCGTGCCGATTTTTTTTCAATTTTAATAAACACTTATTATCATCCTCTACAGAATGGGCAGTTCCCTTTTTTCATTTCTGTTCCTATTTACTTTAATTTAATATAAGAACACCCGAAACGTCATTACCGTACGGCGTCTCAACCTCACTTTGCACAAGGATAAACTGATTTTCTCCGTTTTTTTAGACAGTAACCTGAAAAACGCTTAACGTATCAAGTTTGTAAACTTCACATGAACATAAATTTAATGTATGCACATTGTTTTAATTCAAATAAATAATATTTTAAAAGCCTTGATGTCTGTCCCTCAATTTTTTCCATTTCAGAAGTCATTACCGTACGTCTGTTTTTCTAGTAAAATATTGTAGTTACAGTTGAGTAATAAATACAAAAATATTAGGCGTATTGTTTAATACAAGTTTTTATAAAATTGAGCTTAAAATATTAACTCTCTTTTCTGTGAATCCGATATTAAAACTGAAAAGTGCATCTTGACAACAAAAACGTCATTACCGTACATGAGTTAAAAAGCATTTTCGGAGTGAAAAAAAATTATGAAAACAATTCCGATACTTGCTTGGTGGTGTTTTCTTTCATAAGTAGGTGACTTTTGATAATAAAAATTTGCTATTTTTTTATAAACAATAAAAAAGGTTAAACTTTAACATTTTTCTCGCATCATTATCGTACGGTACAATAGAACAGCGTACGACTGATTATATGCGCGTGCCCATGGATTAATTATTATTTCTTATTTTCATGACTGCCCCTTTTGGATTTAAAATAGTTACATGTGATAAGATCAATTTCCGTTATGAAATATTTAATTACTAATAATAATTTGATTGCCACTGTAGGTGTTGAAATTTGCCTACAATTAGACAATTACCCATATACCAATCTACCTTATACCTATATACGCATATACACACTACTATTTACCAATCGAGCAAGTCACGCTTACCCCGAAAGGGAAATGGCTTAATGGTATGATAAAAAAAAATGTACAGACATAATACATCATAAAAAGTGCTTTGCTATGTACCTTCTACGCTCAAAAGGAGACTTTAATCGAAAATGAAAAGTACCGAATGCATGGTGGAATTAACATTTCTCAGCTGCAATCCTTATCGCGCATTCCATGACTAAGATTAACAGAGTTCTCCTTGATTTCGAAAAACAAACTGTATTCGCCATAGAGTTCTTGTCCATAATTGGAATCAACACCAGCATGAGAGAAAGAGGAAACGTACACAAAAATATTGAAGTTGTTGCGAAAACTGTACCTGGCATATCATGTTAAAATACATGTTTCTATAATGAGTGCTCTCAGGAGTTCTAGTTATTCAATGATATGCAACCACTTTCAAACAGAGGGTAGAAGGACTTATGGGTAAAATGCAGAAGGCTGTCGTATGAAAAATTGGCTTCATAAACCACCGCTGGTTGCCATTCTATGGAATGAACCCCATTCTTTTGAGTGCATTATCAACATTCTAAGATATCATTGTTGACCCATGAACAGCCAGGGAAACAATTGGCCCTCCCTCGAAGTGCCCCGCATGCGAGGGTAAGGCTACTTACTACCCTAGATTCGGAGGCTGACTACTAGGGTGTTTCCGTAACAGAACCGCATTCAGGATCTAAGCGCTGAAATCACCTATCTCACGCTCGTGAGACATGTTTCCAGGAAAAAAGGGGGTCTTGTCGTTAGGCTGTTTTGCCAGTAGCAGGTAACAATCCCTAGAATGACACCTGTTCCTGGCGGAACCCTGCTGTAGTTATTGGGGACGACTGTTACCATATCTAATGGAATGGAAATCCTCCGTATCATTTTATTCTTTTTACCCTAAATAAAATAGTTTTTTTCTTTATTACTACATTTACATGGGAAATGAAGAATGCGTCTTATATTGTTTACCTTACCTGTTAAAAGCACGCCATCGCCTGCACAGCATGATGTACGCTTTTAACTGAATGTACATAAATACAAATCCTCCTGTAGTACCTATGACAACTACGATTACTTTCGTCCAGAATGACCAGTCCACAATTCCTTTGCGCGCTTCTTCTACCGATCGCTCAACAAGTACATATAAAGACCAAATAACACATAGTGCTGCTATGGCATGGAATATAGCTACTGACCACAACTTCCGCACCTCAACTGCTGACATTTCCAGTTTTTCCCACTGAAACATAAAATTTAAAATAACGAACTAAAGTTAAAAAAAAATTACATGACGTATTTTTCTCTACATATTTTCATAATTACTCTTGTTAGAATTCTGACGGAGAGTATTTATATCCTTTGACTTAAAAAAAGTCGACTCGGTAGAATTAATCCTATATCTCAAATGAATTAATGTTAAAAAAATCCTTTCCTTAAAAAATTATAGTCACGAAATCTCTCACATATCCTTATCGGAAACCTGATTAGTTAGGACACTGCGTGAATATGACCTTTAGTGGCTGTTTTCAGTTTCTTTATTGATAAAGATTACGAATTTTCTACGCCATCAATTTTGTAAATCCAAATTTTTAAGTAAGTACTTTTATTTCATGATAAAATTTATTTGTAAATGTTTCTAAACATTATTGATAAAGGAGAAAATTTTAATTGTAAATTATTTTTCAACTGGGAAATAATTCTTTTCTTAACATTTTGCTACCACACTATAGTTTGTAAACTTTTTCACACATTTGAAAGAGATGATAAAAATAAAATTATGCCAAAGCTTAGAATATCTTATGTTAATTTACGAAGTTTATACAATGTCGACACCGATAAAACAAAAATCACCGGTACCGAGAATAAGATTTGTGGGAAAATTAAGAATGATTTAGGTTATTTCATTTTAAAACATTAATTTTAAGTTTTGAAGATTTAAAAATATATCGAAAAAGAATCTGGAAGATTTTCAAACATTTTTTTTGCAGGATTTAAGAATTTTTCGGCAAACTGAATTATTTTAAAAGATACATGTGGATTATTTCAAATTAACTTAGGAACGAATGTCCCCCGCTTACATGTGCTTCTGAACCTTTTCTCTGACCTTCATTCATGCTTTCTCCACTTGTCCAGTGCCATACCCCTTAAAGACATCTAAAGGGAAGGCGACAACTATCCCAGCAAAAAAGGGTACCCCGCTGGTTTCTTACACTTGTTTTTCAATACAAAAAGCAGTCCTCAAATATCACAATTTACATCAAGAAAAAAACAAGTACATACTTTTTGAACATTTCAAAAAAATTATATATAGTTCAAATAGCAGCTTAAAAAAAAATTTCAATATCTTTATTAGAACTAAAGATAATTTGGTTGTATATTTATATAAAAAAAACAACTTGTTATATTTTGAACATTTTCCAATGACAATAGATTGAGTCTGACAATGTCACCCGTCAATGACTTAGTTAATGGTATCTGTTCTTCGTTCTTATTTTAAGCTTTGTTTTTATTTTTAACTTCTTTGAAATTTTGATAGTTTATTTTATTTATTATTTTAATGGAAGTTTTTAATTTTTATAATTGTTGATGTTGTCTTACCATCACAATATCAGAAATAAATTTTGACTGATGAGGGCTGACATAACAGCCGAAACGTTTCGACAAATTTGAAATTGGACGAATTTTTTGTTGTTTTGACCAATCTTTTGGAGGCTATAATTGACACAAATAGATTGAGACATTTTGAAAGTACCTTTGGGAATTTTTTCAGATTTCTCCTATTATTTTTTCTATAAAAAACAATGCTCTGAAGTTCACTATCGTTAAAAACTATCAAATTTCCTTACTTTTTATGAGATTTTGAGTATGTAATCCATACAAAATTTGGTGGCACATTTGTTTCAAACTGATTGGCGTACAACACTTTGACGTTTAAAGTGATCAATCATTCATTAAGCTACTATTTTTTTTCAATAATTTTTCTAACATCAAAGCCAGAGGACTCGAATTTTCTCGCCTATAGTAGATTAGTTTTCCTAGACATCCCATACTTATATTAAAATTTTATTTTATTTATGACTTTAAAAACTATTCAGGACTTTTGGAAAATTGTTTTTAATAATTTAAATTCTTTAAATAGATTTGCAGATATATTTATTCTTATCGCCAAAATTCGCATCAACTGCGTTCACCGCAGCTTTTTACGTTTATTTCGAGAATCGAACGCTCAATTATCTGTAGTTTTAATTTAAATTACCTTTAAAAATTATCGGGAAACGATTTGCGAAGTTTTCGAATGATTTTGGAAGAAATTATCATAAGAAAACCCTTCCAAAATTACGTGAACGTCTTTTGCAACTTGTATACTTCAACTATGCCCCCCGATGACCCCTAGGTTTATCCTTTAATAAATAATATTTCTTTGAATAATAATAATTTTTTTTCTAACCTCGACTAAAATCAGTATTTTTCGTGAGCCAATTTAGATCCTTTAATAACACAAAGATTATTTAACAAATATAGTCAAAATTCGACTATGCCACTCTCAACTATGTCCATCTCTATAGAATTTACGTCCTTTTTCTAAGAAAATGTATCGTAGGTGTACAATACCATGGCGAAATTATTGGATAAGAATTCATTCCGAATCATTACGAATTATTCCGGAATCTGTATCCGAATCAACCCGAATCAATCCGAAAAAAGTTTTACATTTCGTTCGATTCAAATCGGTTAAAAATTATTCCGACTTAATCCGGTTCAATCCGAACCAAATTTTGAATCCAAATTAATCCGAATCAATCCGAACTCAGATTGATCTAAACCGATTTTCAATCTGAATGAATCCGAGTTCGGATTGAATTGGATTCATTGGGATTGAAAATCGGTTTATGTCAATCCGAGTTCAGATTATTGAAAATTTAGTTCGGAATGATTCGGATTGGAAATTTGGATTGAATCGGATTGAGTCGAATTAATTTTTAACCGATTCCGATCGAGCGAAATTTAAAACTTTTTTCGGATCAACTCGGATTGGTTCGGATACAGATTCCAGAATGATTCGGATGACTTCGGATTAGGTTGGAATGAATTCCTATCCGAAACTTTTGCCAGGGTACTTTATAATCTAGTACTCAAAATCGTAAAATATGAATTTTTTAAATTTTAGGAAAAATTCGAATCATTTCGAAAGAGATTTCTGTAAACTTATAAAATATTTTTATACAGGGTGTCTAAAAAGTCCCGGGACGGTTGGATATTTCCTCAGGTAAAATATTTTTCAAAAAAGTGAAGGTCATTCTTGAAGTAAATTTCAACGAGGAATTCAATGGTGATCTTCATTTTGACCTTGAAGTTGACCTTCATGACTTTTTAAAGGTCACCTTTGTTTTTTTAAATGGAAACCCCCTTTTTTTACATCTGTAATCGATAGAGCAGAAAATTCTACGTTCAGGTACGTACCCAAGTCATAGGTCAATTGTAACGTTTAAGGTCAATTAAAGGTTATTTGAAATGAACAAAGTTTTCCAAGAGGTCAGTGCAATTCCTGAAGTAAACTTCAACGGGGAATTCAATGGTGACCTTAATTTTGACCTTGTAGTTGACCTTCATGACCTTTTGAACGTCAAATTTGTTTTTTTAAATGGAAACCCCCTTTTTTTACATTTGTAATCGATAGAGCGGAAAATTCTATGTTCAGGTACGTACCCAAGTCATAGGTCAATTGTAACGTTCAAGGTCAATTAAAGGTTATTTTAAATGAACAAAGTTTTCCAAGAGGTCAGTGCAATTTCTGAAGTAAATTTCAACGGGGAATTCAATGTTGACCTTCATTTTGATCTTAAAGTTGACCTTCATGCCTTTTTGAAGGTCAAATTTTTCTTTTTTTTAATGGAAACCCCCTTTTTTTACATCTGCAATCGATAGAGTGGAAAATTCTACGTTCAGATACGTACCCAAGTCATAGGTCAATTGTAACGTTCCAGGTCAGTTAAAGGTTATTTGAAATCACCAACGTTTTCCAAGAGGTCAGTGTAATTCCTGAAGTAAATTTCAACGAGAAATTCATTGGTGAGCTTTGTATTGATCTTGGCTACAGCGTTTTGAATTTTGTAAAATCATTATAGGAAATTTTTAATTAAAAGTTCCAGGAGTTCTGGTGAGAGTTCTGTTCCTCCCCAAAGAGTTATATCGAAAAGTCCTATACCGTTTTTCGATACCTAATTCAATACCTAAGGCGATACCATAAGTCCTATACCGTTTTTCTATCTCCATACGAATATTACGAATCGAAACTAAATTTACGTATTGCGAGTACATACTTACTATCTTTCGCTAAAAGATTATTATGGCGCAAGCTAAACTTCCGGAACGAGAGAGGGTATCTGTATTAATGATGCGTGGTTGGGGAGATCGAGTTCGATCTTATGATCAAGTTCGTTTGCTTTTTAATCGCACTTTTCGTAATGGATAAGGGTTCAATCCTGTCTCAAAATCAACGATTGAAAGAAATGTAAGGCGCTTTATGAATCATGGATCTATCGAGGACCTTCAGAGAACTGGTCGGCCAAAATCTGCAGGATCTGAGGAGATGCAGATGGACATAGCCCAAGCATTTGTTGAAAACCCACACCTTAGTTTACGTCGAGCTAGTGATGAGCGTGACGTTGCTCCTGAGACAGTGCGAAATATTTTAAAGAGCATTAATTTCCATCCTTACAAAGTTCATCTGGTACAAGAGCTCAATGAAGACGATCCTGATCGTCGGGTTGAATTTTGTGAAATTATGATGGACAGAATTTATAGAGATCCTCTTTTCTTGTACAATACAGTATTTTCAGATGAAGCTACTTTCACTTTAAAAGGTGAAGTTAACAGGCAAAATTGTAGATATTGGTCCGACACAAATCCTGATTGGATGTTGGAGAGTCACACACAATATCCACAAAAGATTAATGTTTGGACCGGTATCTTAAATGATACATTGATAGGCCCTTTCTTCATCGATGGCAATCTCAATGCCCGTGCATATGAAGAGCTTCTCAGAAACCAAATTGTACCAAGAATAAGGGAGATTACACGCGATAATTTTCAAAATATTTGGTTCCGGCAGGACGGAGCAGCGGCTCATTACGGTAGGGTAGTTCAAGCATATTTGGGCATTCAGTTCCCTCATGGGTGGATTGGAAGAAGGGGTGAAATCGATTGGCCTGCTAGATCTCCTGATCTGACGCCTCTCGACTATTTTCTTTGGGGTTAATTAAAGAGCACAGTATACTCAACGCAACCCCAAAGCTTAGACGAATTGCAGAATCGGATTCTGCAAGAGGCTACTCTGATTGACAGGGAGATGATTCGTAATGCTGTAACTCATTTTTACAATATCATAGCTTTTTGTCAAGAAGCTCAAGGTCTTCAGTTCGAACATCTTCACTGAAGCGTGAAAGGCAAGGGGACTTACGCTAATCAAGCACCCCGAAACGTGAGAGGCAAGGGGACTCACGCTAATCAAGCACCCCGAAGCGTGAGAGGCAAGGGGACTCACGCTAATCAAGCACCCCGGAACGTGAGAAGCAAGGGGACTCACGCTAATCAAGCACCCCAAAGGGAACAGAATTTACTACGTCCACGTCGTTGTTCCTGGGTAATGCTAAACGTAAACGTAAACTGCTTGGAAAAAACCTTGAAAAAACCTGGAAGATCATCACCAAGATCAATACAGAGCTCACCAATGAATTTCTCGTTGAAATTTACTTCAGGAATTACACTGACCTCTTGGAAAACTTTGTTAATTTCAAATAACCTTTAACTGACCTGGAACGTTACAATTGACCTATGACTTGGGTACGTACTTGAACGTGGTATTTTTCGCTCTATCGATTGCAGATGTAAAAAAGGGGGTTTCCATTTAAAAAAACAAATTTGACCTTCAAAAAGCCATGAAGGTCAACTTAAAGGTCAAAATGAAGGTCACCATTGAATTCCTCGTTGAAATTTACTTCCGGAATGACCTTCACTTTTTTGAAAAATATTTTACCTGAGGAAATATCCAACCGTCCTGGGACTTTTTAGACACCCTGTATAACACATGCATGAATACAGCCGTTTCTCATGCCTGTGGTTCGAACCTTGAGTTTCACTTTTCAGCTCATGGACATGTACATAATGGCTATTATATATCTATAAGCTGATATGTATGTACATACCTACAACCTCGAAAAGTAACACTTAAGGTCGGCTCCACAGGCACGAAAAAAAACAGCCAAATCCATGCATTTTTTTATATAAAATATCGTATTCGCACACTAGTCTACAACTTGTACTGAAAACATACACTCGACAATAAAGTCCCTCTTCTCTCCTTGGTGCATAATATACTATTAAATTTCTTCAAAACTTCTAAAAGTCCTAAATTAATATATTTTTCTTCGTCCCCTAGCCGAAAGTACGTCTTCCCGGCCGCATTGCTGTCCTAGAGCAGTTGCTTTTGCGGCCTGCTAGATTTAACGCGATCTCTGATTGGCTGCGAGATTTTCGTGGCTCGCTGACGTAGCAACCTGACGTAGCAACGCACAGTGGTCCAGAAATGGATTTTCGCGGTCAAATTCGTCCAGAGGTCGTACTTTTTACCCGATTTTAAGTTTTTTTTTCAATACTCAGCATTAAGTTCGGAAATAACGTAAGGAAAGCGATTTTAATTTTTTTGTTTAAACAAATTGCTGTGTTAATAAATATTGAGGAAAAAATAGGAAATTTCCAATTATTATTTTTTATTGAAGTGCAAACAACGAAACTATACTCTAAATCGTCGAAAATGCATGCATAAATATTCACCAAATATAAATAAATTGTTTAATAAACAAAACATTTGTTGTAAACAAATTTTATAAACAAATATATGGCTTGACCTTTTTTATCAGCGCAAAATTTTTTTTGTCATTGAAAACAAAAGAAATTAACACAGAGAACTATATAATAAAATAAGTAGTGAAAATGAATGTTTATAATTGTTATAAACAAAATACGTATATCGTCAAAATTTACATTTTCCGAACAAAAATTTTTTTTTCCAATCACACGATACTATTATGGACAAATGGATATCACAGTAATATAAATTACACCTTTCAATTATTTACTGTAACTGTTATTAACAAATGATATAAACAAACTGTCCAACTTTGAAGTTTTTTTTTCAAATTTTTTCTCATAATCATACACAACTCTATTTTCGTACCGACTGTACTAAACGGTAGCAAGACATGGACCTGTCAAGAAAAGGACAGGAGTAAAATCAACGCGATCGGCATGAAACCTCTGCGCATAATATGCGGGAAAACACTGATGGACAAAGTACGAAACGAGACAATCCTCAAAGCATGTTAGAATCTGTGAATGAGACACTAATACGAAGAGACATAAGAAGCCATAGAAATACAAGAGTCTGCATGAAAAAATGCATGGACGTGAATGAAGCTAGAGTAGTATGCCAGGACAGAAATATGTGGCGACAAATAGTTTGTAAACAGAGTGACAATAGAGTGAATGATGCCTGAAACAAAGACCTTGGATACTAATGGGCCCAAGTGGAGAACCATACATAACAATTTTGTGAGGCTCCTCACTTGCGGTGATCGCTAGAGAGATTGATCAGCAACTTGGGTCGGAGCAGTGTTGCGGAGTGAACGTGTCATTTATATAAATAACACGAGAACTCCAGATCAATCTAAAACATCTATACATAACACCTATATACCCATCCACCCTATACCCATATACCGATCTACCTCATACCTATATACCTATTTCACTACTTTCCAACCGAGCAAGTCACGCCTACCCCGGAAGGGAAAAGGCTTAATGGTATAATAATATGGCTCAGTTGCTTAGACGCTCGGACTTCACCTCAGAGGTCCGGGGTTCGATCCCTGAGCCGGTACCTCTTGAAATTTTTCTATGTACCTTTACCGAGGTTCTGGTGGTTCGGAACCCACCTTAAGCTGTAGGTCCCTCCATCATGCACTTGACTGCAACCCAGTCCGTGAATGATGGGGTAAAAACCAGGCTTTGCCCAATATGTCAAGGCACACGCTCTTATCAGATCACTTGATTGCATTATAATAATGCGTCCGTGACTGATAATACATACCGGGGCAAGCCCGTGCATAATATTCAAACAAACAAAAAATCCAACTCTAACCAATAATGCCTTCGACATATTGGGCTACCTGAGAGAAAAATGAGTTTCCTCATTTTTTATAATATAATAATAATAATAATAATAACCCTACCGAAGGTGTTCTCGAGTTGTCGTCGCGGTAGGGCTTGAGCTTTCCTCTCATGAATTTGAAGGCTATGTTGGCCGTAGCATTGCTACTGATAGGGTTTCCTATGCCAGACAGGCAGAAAACGAAGAGGAAAGTGACTAAGAGGAACACCAAAACCCATAAATGATAATGGAGAGTATTTTCAAAATTTTGAAACGCTTGTCGCTACCCGAGGATCGTCGGGGCGCCCCTGGAGCCACCGCTGGGGGCCACAGCATACGGGACGGTGGTGATGGTGAGCTGCGAGATGGTCAGGCAGATCTCACTAATCAAACAGCTGGCCAGCAAGAACATCTGCGACATACGGTAAGCAGTGAAACATCAACTGCGTCTGCTGAGGATGCTTTGGCTAGCGTTAGCTATTTACAGCCAACCACTTTAACAGAAATACCATGGGAGAGCATCAAGTGGGATACCACAATGAATGAGGAATTGATGCGTCTCTATTATGAAAGTGCGAAGTTTGAAACATCACGCAAAAAAGGACAAAATTTCAGAACGAAATTTGCCGCAAAGTATCCTCAAATAGAGAAAGTCGCATTGAGAGATCTTATCGCTAAGGTGAAGGACATCAGGACTAATCTACTCATCTCAGAAGATCGAGCAATGGAGATTAAACAGCAGGTTGATTTGGAGTGGAAGAACAACGGCAATGAACAGCAGTTAGACGAAGCCGCGTCACACGAACAAGCAGTGGCAATTGATGTTCTTCCTCAACCTGGTGATGATCCAGCACCACCACATCCTCCGGAGGTAGATGGCCTAATACAACCAGTGCCAGAAGCCGAAGTTCAACAACCATGGAAGCGATTAAAATGGACATACCATATGAACAGAGATGTGATGCGCTTTTATTTTTTGGCAAAGAAAAGTGGGCAAAGTGTAAGGAGAGAACATCATCGTCTCTTCTTACTTAAGTACTCAGGGCTAGCCACAAGAATAAATGAGCAGAATCTAGCAGATCAAAAACGCTCGATATCTGTAAACAAATTGCTTTCGGCTGTTGAAATAGCTGCCATCGAAATGGAAGTGGAACAGCAGCTTCCTATTGATGAACTTCCATTGGAAGATGTGGAAAACGAAAACTTGATTGCAGCTGAAGATATAGGTGCTAGGGATAATGAACATCAAGTACCGGATGGACTAGAACCACATCGGGATATCCTAAACGATGATATAAACAGCGAAGTCCCAGAAAATCTACAGCACCTTGAAAGGAATTTTGGTCATGCTCTACTAGAGTTCAGACATGTAGAACCAACACAAAGGCATTCACTGCCCAAGATAAACATCACAAATGATCTGCGTGCACTAATAGAACACCTAAACAGCAAGGTTTTACCTATGCATTTGAACGCATCACAAAATGCGTTAGAGGTGCAAACTCTTGTATACTGTGCAGCTGTGGCAACCGTTAGAACGTTGGGCCGCAGAACTAGGCCTATAAATGCAGTCTTCGCCCCAAGACAGGAGCGAGATCCGCCATGGAAGATCAGGTTGGATATGGATGTCAGCAAAGTAAGGTGCAAATTGGGTCGACTGACTCAATATAAAAAAGGAAATCGAACCAGAAAGCTGATACACCATGTTATTAAAATCATCCACCCTCGGTACATCGAGACATTGACACCAGCAATATTGGATGAGATTATAGACTCCCAGCGGCAGAGACTTGATGTTCTTAATGCTAGACTGCGTCGGTACAAGAAAAGTAGTGCAAGAAGGCAACAAAATCGAACCTTTCAGACAGACGAAAGAAGGTTCTATCGTGAACTGAGTGTACAGCAAAATAACCAGCAAGACACCGAAGTCCCTCAATTGGAAGAAATGACTAACTATTGGTCAGACGTTTGGGGAAAAACTAACAGAAGCAATTTGGACACTGCGTGGTTCCAACTAGAGAAAGCAAGAGCAAGCAATAACCCTGAAATGGAGCTGACGAACATCACAGCTTTAGATGTTTCAGCGGTTTTGAAAAAAGCATGTAACTGGAAAGCTCCAGGTCCGGACATGGTGCACAATTTCTGGTATAAGTACCTGACTAGTGTGCATCCTGCGTTGGCACGGTGTTTTCAGAAGATCATCGAACATCCAGATCTGATGCCAGGCTTTATGCTGCAGGGTACTACGTATATGTTGCCTAAAAAACCAGACGCTCAAAATCCATCTGAATTTCGACCGATAGCCTGTCTTCCAACAATATATAAATGTCTTACAGCAATCATAGCAGATAAGGTTTATTCTTACTGTGACGAGAATGACATCCTTACAGAAGAACAAAAAGGATGTTGTAAAAACTCCCGAGGCAGTAAAGATCTAGTCACCATAGACGCTGTTGTCACGACGCAAGCTCGTAAACACCAAAGGAACTTGCACATGGCATACATTGACTACAAGCAAGCGTTTCCTTCCGTACCACATGACTATTTGCTTGAAGTCTTAAAAGTATACAAAATTTGTCCACGCATCATTGACTTCCTAAGTCGTGCGATGATGCTATGGGGTACAAGAATCAAGTATTTTGATCATGGACAACTGAGGATAACTAGATCAATACGCATTAAGACGGGTATATTCCAAGGAGACTCCTTCAGTGCATTATGGTTCTGTTTAGCGTTGAACCCACTGAGCAAAACTTTAAATAGCATGTCTCATGGGTTCCGAGTAAATGATAATGAGGATGGTCATCAAGTTACCCATCTTCTATACATGGATGACCTGAAGCTATACGCTAGTTCGGACGAGAAATTGCAGCAAGTGATTGATGTTACAAAGCAGTTTTCCAATGATATCAACATGGAGTTTGGACTAGATAAATGCCGAACAGTGCATTTAATCAGAGGAGAATTAGGGACCGCAGAGATAGAGAACGATTTCGGGAATGACATCGAGGCAATGGCTGAGGGCGAGTCATATAAATACCTGGGTATTCTTGAATCTAAGGGTATTCAGCATACGATAGTTAAGAAAAGCCTAACGACTGCCTTCACTACAAGACTCAGATTGGTTCTGAAGAGTTCTCTTAACTCGGCACACAAGATCAGGGCAATCAACACCTACGCCATCCCTGTTCTCACGTACTCCTTTGGGCTCATCAAATGGTCGAACACTGACCTCGAACGATTAAACAGAATCATCCGCGTAGAAATGACGAAACACCGAATGCACCACCGTAATTCGGCGAGTGAAAGGGTAGTTCTACCACGACATAGAGGGGGCAGAGGCATTGTAGATGTCAGAAAACTGTGTGAGTCACAAGTTAAACAGTTGCGAGACTATTTTAACAGCAAGCGAGATGTTACGCTTTACAACACCATCTGTAAAGCGGATCTTTACTACACGCCCTTGAATTTGTCCTCAGAGGAGGCCTTGAATATCAGGGCAGAAACCATAGAGGAATTAGAAACTCAATGGAGACAGAAAGCCATCCACAGCGAACACCCCAAAACGCTAGATCAATATGAAGTGGATAGTGAGGCATCCAATATTTGGCTGAGAAAGGGACTCCTGTATCCAGAAACGGAAGGATTCGTCATTGCGATTCAGGATAGAGTTGTCAGCACCAGGAATTATCGCAAACACGTGTTACATCAAGACGTGGTTGACCGGTGCCGATTATGTGGAGATACCAACGAATCCATCGAGCACATTATTGATGGTTGTCGCGTAATGGCCCAAAGAGAATATACGCACAGACATAATGATGTGGCGGGCATTGTAAATCAACAACTTGCCTTAAACCTAGGACTCTTAACAGAATGGATGCCTTTCTATAGATACATTCCAATGTCCGTTTTAGAAAATAAAGATTACATCTTATATCGGGATGTGACTATCCAGACGGATCATTACATCCGAGCCAATCGACCTGACATCGTGATGCGAGAGAAAAAAGGTGGAAGAGTCTACATCATCGACATTGCTTGTCCGCTCAACCGAAATTTGCAGGCAACCTATACAACCAAGATTCATAAGTATAGCGAGCTAAGGCATGAAGTTAAGGCAATATGGAGGAATGTGAAACATGCATCTATTCATCCTATTGTGATTTCGGCTACAGGCAATGTGCACGCAAGATGCACTGAACATCTTGAACATTTAGGAGTCAGTAGGGTACTGGCGGCAGCTCAAAAGGCGGTTTTATTAAACACCTGTCGCATTGTAAGAAACTGCCTAGACCATCAGGAAGCAAGTGACTAAGAACCTATGGCGTGATACATGGTAGCTCTAAGAAAGCATCCAGAGGCGACTGGTGTCACCTTCAACACTCACGGCCGCTGTGTAAGGATAACAGCGGCAAAGCCAAACTGCAAACTACATCATGCTTCTAATTTTGTACCTACAACATCATCGTAAATGATTTCAAACAACGTATTGAAATAACTTATAACATCCTGATCTCATCAGTCACTTGACTTAGTCCGTGGCTATGACGAAAAACCGGGTTCACCCGAGAAAAAGTTTGAAAAAAAAATAGTCATGCTATTTTTTACGAAAAAAAATTCGAAAGAAAAAT
The DNA here is from genome assembly GCA_932178445.1 of Andricus quercusramuli. NCBI lineage: Eukaryota > Metazoa > Arthropoda > Insecta > Hymenoptera > Cynipidae > Andricus > Andricus quercusramuli. The sequence continues at coordinate 97,781 of CAKNXH010059195.1, read as the reverse complement.
TCATATTTGGACAATTGGTTTATATAATTTGTTAATAACAATTACAGTAAATAATTAAAAGTTGTAATCTACATTAATGTGATATCCATTTGTCCATAATAGTATCGTGTGATTGTGAAAAAAAAATTTTGTTCGGAAAATGTAAATTTTGACGATATATTTACAACAAAAATTTTGCGCTGATAAAAAAGGACAAACCAGATATTTGTTTAAAAAATTTGTTTAAAACAGATTTTTTGTTTATCAAACAAATTATTTACATTCGGTGAATATTTATGCATGCATTTTCGACGATTTAGAGTACAGTTTCTTTGTTTGCACTTCAATAAAAAATAATAATTTGAAATTTCCTATTTTTTCCTCAATATTTATTAACACAGCAATTTGTTTAAACAAATAAATAAAAATCGCTTTCCTTACGTTTGTTCCGAATTTAATGCTGAGTATTTACGAAAAAAAAAAACTTAAAATCGGTTAAAAATTACGACCTCTGGACGAATTTGACCGCGAAAATCCATTTCTGGACCACTGTGCAACGCTCAGTATTGTGTTATTGTGTACTTAGCCTCTGAAAAATATTTATCTTGACAGGTGAATGGAAAAAAAAGCTTCGGTGTGTTCAACCTCAAAACTGATCGTTGAACGTTATTGCCATTTTTGTGCATAAAAAGACGGCACAAAACCTCAAAAATGACCGACTCTTCATCTGAACGTTCTGCGGACGAGGAAGAAGTATTACGAGAAAATATCAACTACAAAATATTTGTTTTTGATACCCGCCCCGACAAGGAAAACCTCTGCTCCGCTTTGGCTTTGCAAACGTCGAGCGGGAGACCGAATCCCATGCATCCGCTCAGCTGACCGAGAGCAGCAGCGCGGCGGCGCTACGCGAAGAGGCCAGGAGCGCGTGCTGATGCAGGCCACAAAAGAAAAAGCATCAGAGGTAGCAGCCTACAACGCATTTTATTAGTTCACATTAATTATTAAACGTACTTTCGGCTGGGAATGAAGAAAAATAGTATACGACACACGGTCAGAAATATTGGATGCCCTGGCGTGCGTGATATGAGGTCTCGGTTTCGCCTCGGCCTTCATATCACACACGCCCGTAAGTCCAACTTCCTGGCCTTGGGTCGTAATATAATATTAAACTCAATCAAATTTGTGTTCACATTTTGTAAAATCCTGTAAAATAAATAAAATTATATAAAATATTTTAGATTCATTTTCAACATATCTGAAATTTTCAAAAAACTTTTTGAATTTTCTCAAGAATCTTAGTAAAATTGTATTTATAGGGTAAATGTATGTGGGTATTACTGCGGACAAAAATCAAGATGACTTTTGAAGGTAAAAAACAAGTGTTTGAATAAGAAATTCGTTACGCATGAATTCATGGAGCAATATTTGGTATTTAATTAATAGAATGCAATCGTTAAACCCTGAAAATGAATTAGATTTACGTGAAAAATGCGAATCTAGAAAAAATGTTCCATGTAGATATTACTCCGAGTCTGCATGCATTACTGCGGTGACCCAATTACTGCGCTTGTAATACTGCGGTTTTATTTTAAGTGAAGTTTTAAATAATTTAGGAAATTTAACCTTGTCATTCATGTAAATTATAAAAGATAGGCATGACTTAGATATACTAATAAATTCATATAAATTCGTAACGGGAAAACCCAGCTTTGTAGCAATGACATATCCAGCTGACTAGATCGTTTTCCTTTTTGGCAATTAGTACTTTTGCAGGCCCAGGCTTCTTCTCTGCATATTTATTGCATTTTTTGCTCTTTCAGTTGATTAAGGAACTTTGTATTTCCTAGACACTTCAGCAACCGATTGTCCTCTCTTAACCCCCTCTAATGCGAGCGACACATCTTATTTTGAATATTAAAGTCTTACATACTTCTTTTCCCCGGTTGCTGGAACTTTTTTTGGCATAGATTTCTTTTTTGCAGGTTTCACAATTTTTTATCAGATAAATTCAAAATCATTTAACATAAAAGACACACTGCGACACTGACAGGCATTATCACTGGCGACTAAGTAAGGTTAGTTTGGAGGTTATGATATACCGCCCGGGAAACCGCAGTAATACATTCTACAAGCCAACTCGTATACCAAATACTGATTTAGTAAAACTATATATAGAAATACGTATTTTTTGTCTTTTAGCATGCATTTTGAGAAAAATTATCCATTTTCTTTATTAAAAAAAAATATTGCAGTAAATATTTAGTTTCCCAAACGATATTATAATTAGTTTTTCAGAACGTACTCATGACCCACCTACAAATCGAAGCAGTAAAACTATCAGCATCGGAAGCATGTGAGATTCAAATTGCAATAAATTAGTTACAAACATAGTTACTGGAGTTGATTCATTGATGATAATTATAAATAAATAAATCACATACTAATTTTCTGAATGGTTTCAAAGCATTATATACATTCAGAGCAGTCTAAATCTTTCTTTATATTCGAAACCGCAGTAAACAGAGCATCCGCAGTAATACCCACACTTAAACTATATCTTCGGAAACAAACTGATAATATTTATTTTCTTCTTCTCAGATCTCAGAATTTCATTATGGAAAAGGAAGGATCCCTCTTAAACGAAGACCGAGGGAGATTTAGATAATTAAGGATCCCGGAACCTCTTGGTAGAGCGCCATGAAATATTTCGAACATTGGTAAAATTAGGGATCCCAGATACTCGTGGTAGAGAACCGAGATGTAAAGGGATAGTTCGAGATTCCAGGTTCTCTAGGTTGAGGACCAATAGATAGTAGGGCAGGGACCCCACGTCTCCTAGTAGAAGGCCGAGAGACATTGGATAGCTTGGTAAATTAGGGATCCAAGATCCTCTACGTAGAGGACCGAGAAATAGGAGGATAATTAGAGATCCCAGATCCTCTCGATGGAGGACCGAGAGATAGTAGAGTAATTACGGTTTCCCGACCCTCTGATAGAGGATCGAGATTTTTGGATAACTTTGTAAATTAGGGATCCCAGGTCCTCTAGGTGGAGAACCGAGAGGTATTGCGAAACTGGGTATAATGAGGGATCTTAGATCTTCTAGGGAGACAACCGTGATCAGCATTTGGTTCGATAAACAAAGTTAGAGACTTACAATTAACCAGTCAGAGTAATAGCGACACTAGCAAGGTCCGGGTGACTTTACTGCTGTTTACAAATGTATAGCTACAGTAAGAAAAGTGATTGAATCGTGATGAAAAATATATTAACTGTAGAATTTAAATTTATCTTCCTAGTTTTGGGTCAAAATTACAATTTTGTACTGAATGTACAGAAGATGCGAATTTGATAAAAATTATAATTCCTCGGAAGCATATTGCCATGACTTGTTTTATTTGTGCTTCTACATTCATCGATTGACTAATATGGCTGTCATTCGTTATTACATGCTAAAGTGAAACATAGTATGAAATACACATGCAGATCGTTCGTTTTATGTAAGAAACAAGAATATTGAAAATAATTTAACAGATATATTCCATGAAAATTTTTTTGAAAATTTATGTGGATATTTAAACATGCTCTGAGCTTCACTGTTCTTTTTGTGCATATCTGTTTACTTTATTTATGCAAAAAAAGTTTAAAAAATGGTTAAATAATGTGTGAAAATACATATGCTGACTTTTTTCACAATACTGTTTGCTGAAATGTGAGTTATTACTTTTATCAACCCTCACGAAAAGGAACTACAGGAAAATAATTAATGGCATTATCTTCTCAACAATAATCCCAAAATTTATTTTCTTGTCGTCTATTTTAGTAAGGGGATTGCTATGACAAAAATTAATTTATATTATACTACCGTCGGAAATTACCGGCACGATCAGCGAAAGTACTGTTAAAAATCAGTGCTGACTTTGAAACGTGATTACTCGTTCCAAAAAGGAGCAAGAAACATTTTTAAAAACCCGTTAGAAAGCTTATTGAATTATTCGTTAAATGAGCCCTAATAAACATATTTTTGACCCTTACAAGAGAATGTACTACGTGAGAAGCTTAAAAAAATGCAAGAATTTCTCGAATTCTGTACGTCAATTTCAACTTGTGGCATGACTTAATACAGTTGTAGCAAAAATCTAAATTCATACGACACAGTCTTTGTAGTCTTATCTTTAATTTAAGTAAATTAAACTTAAAAAATCTGTATGGGTTCTCGAGATACGACTAAAAATGTCAAAGCGTGTCTGGGCTAAATTTCAGTCGCTTTGGCAACAAGTCTGGTTATCTACGGTGATCGCCGACTGAAACTCGATGCAGACACGCTTGAACATTTATTGGCATATCTTGGGAACCCGTGAATATTTTTGAAGTTTCATTGGCTTTAATTAAGATGAGACTAAACAGATTGCGTCCTGTAAATTTCAATTTTTTTCTATAAGTATCCTAAGTCACAGCACGAGTTGAAGTTAAAAAACAAAATCTGAGAAATTCCCAGCGAAAACCGCTCTTGCGGTCGACAGTGCGACCGACTGAAACTTGACATTTGAGACTTGGACTGCGTGGTATGAATTACAGATTTTTACTACAACTTTCCTAGGTCATACTACACGTTGAATTCGATGTACAAAATTCAAGAAATTCTTGCATTTTTTTAAAACTTCTGTTGTGGTACATTCTCTTCAAAGGGTCAAAAATATCTCTATCAGGGCTCACTTGGAGCATAATTTAATAAGCTTTCTAACGGGTAACGACAATTTCCGACGGTAATAAATATTAAAAATCAAAATGAACATCCTGAATGGATAAATAGTGCTCTCTTCAACAATTCCAGCAATGTAAAAAGCTAAATTTTTTAATGTATGCAGTAATTTCTTTCTGATATACAACGGAAAATATATGATACACACCTCTGAGAATGGTTTGGTTTTAGCGTGCATGATGAATGCGAATTTACATAATTCACAGGCCCGTGTGTCTGATGCATTTATCCATTGCTGAAGACAAGCTTGGTGAACGTAACGCAGACTACCGCTACAGTAGCAAGGAGCCAACAACGGAGCACCTGCATCACCCTCGCAATGACATATCCTGTTTTAAAAAAGAAAAAAAAACAATACAGTCATTGTGCATATGAGTGTATAGTTTAAATGTGCTAAAAGTTTATAAAATTTTAATATAGTTTCTTAAGAGAGTTGTAGATAATAAACGTTAAACTTGTCTCTTAAATCAATTTTTTTATACATATGTTAGGCTACATATGCCATACGAAATTGTGGTTGTACTTTGAAAAAGTTTCTTTAATGAAAAAAATTATTTCTTTGATATAAGGTCAAACAAATGTTTTGTTGGCCGAATCCATTTCAATTCGGGCAGGTTCTACACTTGAAGTCGCAGAATCATTCGGGGGCGAAATAACGTGTTTTTAAAGGATATTAGGCGATACGCATTTTTCTGATTTGCGAAAAATTTTTATCTTTTATTTGTATTTTTGTACAGACGACATCTTATGAGTATTATGCGGGCAAAATAACTTTTGTGACCAGGAGAATTTTTTTCATAAAATCGAATTTTGTAATTTTTCTCGAAAACGACAGATACGAAAGAATATTGAAATAAAAGTTTGCGCGTCTAAGAAAGTTCATGGAAAGATACCTCTTTCTTTTTTATGGCACCTTGCAACGTTTACGAGGAAAATTAGAAAATTATATTGTCAGGAAGAAAATTCTTCCGGCCTCAAAAATAGTTTAGCACACATAAAGCTGATAGTATGTCTTTTGCTTCCTCATAGAGGGAGGTTTTGAATGAGATACATTTTTAAATCTACTTTTTTGACATACATATTTCCATATAATTCGATCCCAGAAATTCGAAAATGCAAATGTTTAATTCAAACAAATTCTTTGTCTTAATTTATTTCGTTTGAAACAAATTTTAATGTTCAATTTCGAAGTTAAGGAGTAACATGCAATGAGTAAAATCCAAGATTTTTCAGTGTCCTTGAAATATGCTAAACTTTTAGTAATGCAGCTTCATTTTGCAATATATAAGAATTTTTACCACCTTGCTCGGTCTAGGTATTTCTTCGAAATTTGTGCACAGTAATTTGGTGATTGTGAATTCTCTTTTGTTAAAGATCATTCGGCTTTAACTAATACATTCTCATCACGTGTCTGACGCTTCGCACTCGATTAAAGTACGTGCAAAACGTAACATTTTTTACATTATGTTGAATTCTATTATATTAAATGTAGTACGTTATATGGATTTCTGTACCTCGGTTCGCGTCTTCTATTGTAGGTGAAAAATTTTGCCGTTAAACATTTTATTGTATCTTGTGTTGTTTTCCCGTAAATTGAACTTTGTTACATTTAATCTTATTTTTCACGATTAAAAAGAAAATTACGTGTCTAATATAAAAAAATCGTCGAAAATATATTTCGACTGCTCCATCATGCAATATGTAATGAACTTCTGGTATTGTTAATAATTTATTTGATGTTGTTATTCTTGTTTGAGTGACCTTCAAGGTTTCATTGTTAGTCAAATGGTTTGCGCCCAGTGCTCTTTCTCCTTGAGGGTCTCTCTCTGTTCTTTGAGTTTCAGGCGTTTTCCCTATATTTGGAGTGGGGAGTCGGGTGGTGGTGTGAAGCTCCCTTGTTGAGACTTGTACCCCCTTTTTTGTGGCTTTTCAGTATGCACCGAGGTGTAGGCGAGTGTGGCCGGTTACCGGGTCAGGGTGTCTACTATTTTTCGACCACCGAATTCCCGGCTATTTCCCGGTTTTTTCCCGGTTATAATGATCAAATTTCCCCTTACTAGAATCAAAAATAAAACGCATTTAACATAAGGTTTCCCTATATGTAATATTATGTATTGCGATATTTTATTATATTTAAACAAAATAATATTTTGGTAATTTATTGTGCCTAAAACTTACGAATTTTGAGGGAAAAAGAAAGATGCTGCAATATTTTTCCAATGGTCGCTGTTGGCGCGTGATTTAAACCTGGTATAATTAACAATTATTGAAATTAAAGTAGATAATTATTATAAATTGTACATTAATATCAGAAATTACGTAATTTGCGATGTAAGGTTAGAAAAAAATACTCATGCGTATATTTCGTTAATAATAGCATATTTTCTTCGAATTCAAAAGATAAATTTATATTTCGATAAAAAAGGGTGTTGAATTATTATTTTTTTCCGACCTTAAATTATAAATTAGGTAATTCCTGATATTAATGTGCAATTCACAATAATAATATACTTTAATTTCAAAAATTGTTAATTATACCCGGTTTAAATCGCGCGCCAACAGCGACCAATGAGGGCCGCTGCGCCGGGCAAGCGCAGTAGCTCAACATGCCAAAGTTGGCGTCACTGTTCTCTTCATTGAGTTTAAAAGTGAGCCCTTAGTCGATCATCTCGATACACTAGCCTTACTTACCTATTTTTCGCGCGACTTTTGAATTTCACCATCCATTTATAAGATTTTAAACAGTAAATATTCAAATTTATTCATCCTTTTATCACGATTAATAAAACAAATCACATTTTCGAAAACTTTAAATGTGATTCCCGGTTGGAATTTTTATTCCCGGCTAATTCCCGGTTGGAATTTTTATTCCCGGCTAATTCCCGGTTAGTAGACACCCTGCGGGTGTTGCGTCGGTTCAATGCCCAGTGCGTCTTGTTCCGGGATCGGATAGTTAAATCCGTCAGTTAAAAGTTAACGTCACCTTCAGTGCTTTAAGTGTTTGTTTAGTGATTTCCCGACTCGTTCAACTCCTGGTGTTGTGGGGAGTGACGATTCGGACGACGTATCACCTCCGGTTGCGTCGGGATCGATCGTTCAGTGAACGATCGTGGTCGTAGCTTCCGGAGGTTACATCTGTGCCAATTTTCTACAAATACCCAAGACCTTTTTTGTCTTCAAAATGAGTACCTGCTGGGATAGCTGAATTGGGTGATGCACCTTTGATGGATAGACGAGGTGTCGGTTCATATCCGGCTTCCAGTGAAATTTGTATGAACGTTTTCAAGTACTCTTAGTTTTGGATTAAATTCGACAACAGGTATTTAAAGGTTTTTTCATAATTATGGTGATACATATTCTGGTGTCTTGTTAGCCGACTTCGATATGACTCAATGTGATCCCTTCGCTACCCCACGCCAGTACGTCATTAAATAACTAACAGGTATAAAGAATCAAGTTACGGTTATTCCGTATAAAAATAAAGTTAGAGGAGCTCTTTGTATTGAATTAAGACTATTTTTTCGTTCTGCAGTGAGTAATGAAATATTAACAAATTCTATACAATAACAAATATTGCCAAGAATTTCATAAAATTATAATACGTGATGTAGAGCGATCTGGTTTTATTTATTTTATCACCAAAAGTCCAAATGTCAAAATCGATCAAAATCATTTTTTTTACGATTAAAAAAACTATGTATCTTATAATAAAATATTGGTAACCGAATTAGTAGATCTTTTTGGAATGAATAATTTTTCTTAACACTTTTTTTTGTATCTTGTATAGTTTGGCCGGAAAATGGAATTTTTGATTTTCTGAAAAGCATTTTTGATGGATAAAACCAGTTCCTGCAACGACCGTATTTCAGTGTAAAAATTTAATAAAAATTACATTATTCGCCGTTTTTCATTATGAAAACCGATTTTATGTATATTAATTAAAAGTTTTCATACAATTTTAAATATTGAATAATTCGGGATAAAATAAAACGTAAACATTTGATTATTTAAGCTGCTGGAATTAAGACAGGTTTCAATTGTTAGTTTGAAACTTATCATATTTCCCAGATTTGTCTGCAGCTAGAAGAAACATAAGAACTTGTAGTTTTTGTATACAAAAATCAGTTATGATTACAAGAAAATGGTACAAATTTATTTTTTCGGCTGGAAAGACTGGTTAACGAACTCGTCCTTTCTTTTAAGGCCTTAAAAAAATTTATCAAAGCGCAATCTAATCAGATAATTTCTTCGAAAGCTCTCGTGCTCACAGACAACGAGGACGACTACGACGAATAGACACCGATGTAAAATCCATTTTTTTAAATCAGTGAGTCGAAAAACATCCAGAATTGATGAAATTCGCGTAACACAATTTTCACACAAAGGCAATACCTTCTCATTGACATGAAAATGTAATAACGTTGGATGACATTGAAAATTTTACTATATCAATTAAAGGTATTTGCTAATGATATTCTGTAAGTAGACAGAGAAAAACTATTGTCTTCAAATAGATATAGTATTAAATTATTATCAGGATTAGTCTTAGGAATTTTTCAAATTGGTTACATGGATTCATTAAAGTACTATGTACTATCTAATAGTTTGTGCAATTAGAAAGAGGTTGTCTATTCCAAAGTGAAGATACTTAAAATTGATATTAGCACCTTATGCACGTAAGGCCTGTCCCAGGGTATCGACAATGCCACACAGTTTATCTTTTTTGAAGGAGGGCCCTGAAAGTATGAAAGAACAGAGAGGCCAAACAGACTAGACTCTTTCACACGCTTTCAGTTGATCGACGTGAAGTTGGAGCGTCTTCAATTGGCTTGTGTGTGTTCTTCGTATGTATAGATGTTTGCATTCATGTACCTAATCTTACGTTACACTTGGCAGTAATGTTTAGTTTTTGTTTTATTTTTGCTTTTCCTTCAGCAGAGTCAATTCATTTGTACAAGTATTCATCGTTGAAAAAAACTTACCTCTAGGCTAATCATTATTATTATTATTATTTGAATTTGTATCCAAAAATATATGACAGTTTTCTTCTCTGACGTCCAGCCCTATCCAACTCTCTGAATTTCAGCTAGAAAAGTTTCGGTCCTTATTTCTATGAGTTTCTATCAGCGAAATTTTGACGAATGGCGGCACTTCTCGCACGCGGTCCTACTTCAACATGCAGCTAAACGGAAAAAAATTTCAAGCACGATAATATTTTTATAAAATTTATACAATGTAATCCTAAAATGTGTACAGAAGTGTACAAATTAAAAACTACCAGTTTGTTAGCGAGAAACTTTATAGCATCGGTATGCGTATAATTAATAATTGACATAGATAACAACGTTTATTCGGTATGTATACCCTCAGGGATTTTTACATTTTGGTCCCGCTATGCAAATATACACGAAAAGGTACTTATTCTATGAAAACAACAGGCGAACATCCATTCCCTGCTCCTCCTACTTTACATTTTGGATCGCTACTCACTCTCGCCTTCCATTCTGCTTCCCCACCCACCACCATCCTACGCACCATTCGTGACCCACTTTTTGTGATACTGTACATTACAAGTGAATGTTCCTTATATATAACCAAATATAAATCATTTGTCGACTACATGTCTCTGTATGCTATTGTCTACTATTGCTACTTTCCCGAATCATACGCATATGCAGGAATTTTCAATCATAATATAATCACAGTTCTGGACGTTCCGATTCTTTGGCACTGTTTACAAAATTTCTCGCGTAACCGCAGAGGATGAGGTCCGGTTTCCCTTAAAGGGTTTTTGCGATCAATTCCTCCATCTCATTCCCATTTTTATTTCCCAATCAATTTCTAAGCCCTTCTGTGCACTTGCCATCCCGCTTTACCCACGCCACCTCGCACCTAAGAATATGTTGGAGACTCTCTTCTTTCCTCCCACATCACCTGCACGAAACATCTTCATATCCTTTTTTCCTCGCTTTTCCCACATTTCCGCCCCTTAGTCTTCCCCACTGTATTTTAATTTCGTCACTCGTTTTTGCGTCCTCCCAATATTCCTCTCTTCCGGGGATTGTTTTCCATTTCTTATATCCCACACAGTAAGAAGAATTATCTATCTATCCTAGACCAATCGTTCTGCAGATATTTAAAACTATTTACTACTTCAAGCTCTTCCCCTCCTATCTTGTAGCTCTCATTTTCTTCTCTTCTTCCCCCCTTTTTTAAATATCATTATTTTTGTTTTCCCCACATTCATCGTGAGCGTATTCCTATTTGCATATTTTTCCACCTTTCTTAGCATTTGCCTTAGCCCTTCCGTCCAGTCTGCTATCAAGGCGACATCGTCCGCATACTTCAACCCAAATTAATTCCTCCTATCACTGCCCCCCTACGTTCCCCTTTTCCCAAGCTTCGTCCATGTCACCAATTGTTACGTCCAGATTTTGCGGAAGTAGAAACTATTCCGCCGGCTCCAACGATGATTGGACGATGAAAGATCCAAGGGTTCGTTGCTGACTTCGAATGGCTTGAAAGCCAAAACTGCGAACTGTCAAAATCAATACAGGAATTTACGAATAAAAATAAAACCAATTTATTTTGCACTGTTAACAAATATTTCACTGTTTTATTTTTGTAATTACACAGCACAATTGTTTGTTTAATTTCACAATTATTTACAGCGATGAATTTAACGACTCTTATATTTAAACGCGATATTCAATCGTTTTATTTCGAAGTCCAATAATAGTTCAAATGCAGGAAGGCTTTCTTCTGACGTTTTGAACGCGCGCGCCTATATTTATAAGTTTGTACCTGATGACGTAGTTAGGCTCGCACTCGAAATGTCGTCACTAACAGCCAATCACAATTCTAGTTTTAAGTCGATGTCGACATCATCCGCCAATCAGCGTATGGATGATTTCACCCTTAATGCTGCAAAACAAGTCAAAATTCCGATCCAGATTGATCCAGATCAATCCAGATTAGTCCTTGCTGATTCATAGATTTGCGCAATATATTAACTAGACCCTTCCGACTTGTTTACAACATATTTCGGCGCCCTTATGTCGGGACTTAATCTAAACCGGATATTCTTAATTGCTATGACTAATTCTACGACGCATTTACCTATGAGAGAGAGAGAGAAAGAGAGCATGCATCATCATTACATTATTTCTCGATATTTCCATGTAGCCTGGTTTTCCCCTCTAATATTATAAAATTCGTAATATAACTCCATAAAAATTATATTATAATTTACAGCTATTTAGTTTATTTTATCCAATTCTTTCATGAATAAATTTATAATAATTTATTCATTATCAAACGATCCTAAAAGTTATTAAGCAAAATATTGTATCATTAATAATTTAAATTTCAGGTTTTTAAATGATGAAGATGCACTCAAATAATTGTTCCCTAATAAAGAACCAACTCAACTATTTAGTTAGTTTCCATTTACTAAATAAGACTCTTCAAATAAATTCAAATTTAGAATTTATTCCCGCGTAAAAACGGAGTCTCGTGACTTTAGAAAACTCGCATTTCGTCACACAATGAATATATTAAACATGGTTGGGCTCAATGGACACCACTGTCTTAACCCCCTAGCCGTTTTGAAGCTTTCGGTCGTCCATTCTGCCGTGATAACCTCGTTTATTGTCCTGCTGTATATTTATTCCAGCATGTTCATCAATATCCCCTTAATACCAATCATTCCTAGCTTTCCTATCAATAGATCCCTATCTACCGTGTCAAAGGCTTTTTTATGTCAACGAATTCAGTACCCACACATAATCTCTCGTTGCTCTCCTTCTTCTAAAGCCTGCTTGCCTTTCTTAGTATAACCCTTTCTTATGCATCCAGTCCCTGATCCTTTTATTCAGAATTGTTGCTAAAATTTTGTAACCTACATCCAGCAGCGTTACATCCCTGTAATTTCTCGTATCATTTTCGTCGCCCCCCTTGTGAATCGGATAGATTGGTGCAACCTCCCACCCCTTGGCGAGCTTCGCATCCTTCCAGAATCCGTTCAAAGTTTCCATAATTTCCAAAGCCCATTGCTTAGGCATCCACTTAATAAATTCTACGCTAACCCCGTCCTCCCCTGCAGCTTTTCCTTTTTTCATTCTGTCCAGTACCTTCGCTTTTTCCTTGAAAGAAATTTCCCTGTTCAGTTCTATCTCCGCTTCGTCCTCCCCATCCCTCCCAACTTCCTCCCCACCTTCCGTCGGTGGCGGTCCTCCAATATTACCTACACTGACCCCCGAATTCTCTAGAATGACATTTTCCCCCTCGAGCTCTTCCCCTTCAAGTAGTCCCATAAAGTGCGTCCTCCACTCCTCCTTTTGAATCCCTGTCCTCTTTTGCTTCCGTTTCGGTCTAAATCTGTTAATTGCCTGCCAAAATTCGCCCATATTTTTACTGCTCTTAACTTTTCCCCATTTTTGCTCCGATTCCTGTTTCCGCCTGATTCTTCGGTATTCCCTTAGTTTCTTTATGTTGCCATTATATGTTCACTTGTCCCTGTCCTTTTTAGTTCTCAAGCACTTTTTCAAGGATTTGAATGCTATTCTTCCAAGCCTTTCTTTTAATCGTCTTCCCTCAATCGTGGTTCTTCTTGCCCCTCTTCCTCACCCTCACCTTTTTAAACATGCCTACTGTTTAAGCCGCTTGTTCAACAGCATCTATCAAACTGTCCGACCTTTCTTCCCAGCCAAATTTTTCCCAGGTCCTTCCTGTAATCCTGACTTTTCTTTTCGCCCCATATCAGCCTAATTTCTGTTTCTGGGCCCTTTTCTGGCTCTCCACCCCTCTCCTGGCTCATACCCCTTTGTAGCCCCTTTCCCGCCATCAGGAAGCTTACTGGCAAGTGGTCAGATTCGGTTCTAGCTACGCTTTCCATATCTCTGATTTCCGTATCCCCAACTCCCTCTGACTCTATTACGTAATCAATTACAGATCCCCCATCCTCTCCGATGTGCGTCCATTCTCCTCTAACATCTTTCCCCAACCCTCTATTAGGAATCCTCAAGCTCTCGTCGTCGCAAAATTTCAATAACTTGTACCCTTCCGGGTTTACAGTCTTATCCTCCGATTTTCTTTCAGTGTTGAAATTCTTCCCTTGCGCTAGATCGTCTACCTCCACATCCCCCAACTCCTCTCCTACTCTCGCATTCCAGTCACCTAGTATCACAATTTTCTCTCCCTTCTCCAGCATACCCTCGACTAAAGTTCTAATACTATTCTCCGCTCTTGCTACTCCTACTTCATTGTAAATAGTTAAAATATTTACTTTGTTTCCCGTGTCTCCCAATATTTCTGCACTGATCATTAGCCCCAAATCCCATTCTTCTATTTTGAAATTCCCGCCCAGACTCTTGCGCACCCCGACGATTTGCCCTCCCTTCGCTCTCCTCTTATTTTTAACTCTTACCGCTGCTTTGGATATCCATTCATATTCCAGGTCCAGTGATTTTGAAAAAGTGTCCTCCTTTTCTTCTCGAACCAAGTCTCTTGCAGTATCACTGTTTCATACGACTTGAGAAAATCCCACACATCCCTAATCTTTTCCCTCCCGCTATATTCCATACTACAACTTTAATTGCGCCCCTGCCTTCCTTCTGTTTCCCTTTTTTGCTTACGAAAAAGTTTTTCTTCCACCCTCCCCTCTTTCTGGTTCCAGTAGTAATCCCTATCGTTGATTTTCCATTTCACATAGTAGTGCACACTCGTATCTGCTCTCCTCCTTTTTGCTGCTTTCACCTTCTTCTTGATCCATTCCAAAATTTCTTTCTCTCTGAGGGTTAAGCCATCCTCTAATGTGACTCCCGTTCCGGTCTGCTTGAAGCTGTTAGACATCAGCCTCTTTTTATTTTCTAGTGACTCAAGCGTAATTAATGCTCCAACGGCTACGTGCCTCAGGTCTTCTATTATCGGGCTGACTCCTGTCAGTTCCCGAAGCTTATCCCCTACTTCCTTAGCTAGAAACTTTTTCATCTGGATCTGAAACCCCTCACAATTACCACTTTCCTTCTTGCTTCTCTCTCTCTCAGTTCCCACTTCAGCTCGTTTGAGCTAAGTTTTCACATCTCTTCGGTATCTCTTTCCTCGTATTGGTACCCCTCCTTCAGGTGGTGTAGGGATGTCGATAATCTCATTTGGAATTATATCCTCCAACTCCTTTAACTTTCCTGTAAAAAACTTTTTCTCCAATCTCAATTCCTTGATTTCTTCAAGGTGCTATTTCTCTCGTTCTCTGGTTTTCTCCAGATCCGACATTGCGACCTCTTCCCTTTTCTACCCTTCTGCAATAAACTCCCTCAACTCTTTCAGCTGCCCCTCCAGAGGTTTGATTTCTTTCCTTAATTCCACACTCCACCATTTATTCAAGGATTCCCCAAATTGACAAGCCCACTCCGGCTCGTTCTAAGGAGGTACACTTGGTCCATCTCCGTTAGGCTCGGAATTTTCTCTCGTCATGGTATTCTCATAGGGGTTTTCCTTTTCCCCATTCCCTTTTTCTATAACGTCTCCCAAAGGCTGTTCTGACATTCCCTCCTTTTTGATCGGCGAGCGCGAGAGCTTTTCTGATCTTTCGAACGCTTTTTCCTCATTGACGCTCCTCTCCCACGTATTATTCCGTACCACAAAAGTTTCCAGATTATTCACACTTTTCGCGTTTAATTTAGCTTGCCTCTCCACTTTAGAAGGTCGCCCTCGGCAGCGTTTTTTTGCCTTATCATCACGGCAAAAAACGGAAGTTTCGTGATTTTTCCCGCCAGCCTTCATAACCTCAATGCTCTCCACGAATCGAAGGCTAAAACCGACGATGAATCAAAAGACCAAAAGAATGTAGAATGTTTTGTAACCAAGAAGAATAATTGTTAGCAGGAAAGTTCAACTCTCAAGCAATTATTTTATCTTGCAACCAAAAAGATGAATTTGCAACTAAAATGACCAATCTTCCATTACAATAGAAGAATTTGAACCACAAAAGATTAATTTTAAAACAAGAATGGAATTTTCAATTCACTTGTTTCTATTTCCAAGCAAGTGGTTCAATTTTCCAACAAGAAAGTTGAATTTGTAACTAAAAAGGTCAATTTATAAGAAGAATAAAATTTCTTTGTTTACGTCTGGGAAATTTATAATTCAGAAACTTAGGAACTAAGAAGGTGAATTTTCAACTAAAATTTTGAGTCTTACCTACACTGGAATGGATGAATTTTCAACTGAAATTATGAATTTGCGCCAATAACTGAGAAATTCGAAAGTACAATAAGGAATTTCTAACCATAGAAATCAATTTAATCAATTTATTAAGAGTTGAACTTGAAACCAAGTTCTTTTCATTTTATACCAAAATGATGAATTTTGTACCAGAATGATGAATGTTCGACTGAAATTCATGATTTTACAAGAAAAAGGATGCATTTGTGTGAAATATGACTCATTTTCAAAGAAGAAGAATAATCCCGCTGCAGCAAAGCGGGGTTTTCAACAAAATGCATGACTTTTCAGAGAAATAACTGCGTTTTCAAGTAAAGAAGACTTATTTGCAACCAAATAGTGAAATATAGAGCTTAAAAAGATGTTTTCCAATACAAAATTATTATTACAATTGTCATTTCTAAACAATAATTGTCCACAGAATAAAAAATAAACATTTTCAAAAGAAATGATGAATTTTAAATAGGAGGGGGAAATTGGATTGTGAAAGTGAAGAAATAATTTTTTTCTCAACTTGTTATTTAAGCCGTAGAAGTGATTTGCGATTTTCGAATTTATGATTTCATGACCGCCATGTTCCGTTCTGATCCTAAGGATTAAGAAAGAGGTAGCCTTAGTTTATTGCTGGTTCTTGCTGGTGACCAGGTCTGATGTGCTGTAAGATGTAAAAACGTGCATTTGTATTTAGGGAAAGTATTAGGGCTGTTACGCAGGAAAGAGTAAAAAGCAAGGAAAATGGTCAAAGTGGTCAAAGAAGAAACATGTGTCTTTCAAATTTCCGAAAAAGCGTATTGGAAAATCCTTTCTGCGTTTTGCAAGATAGTTCGCCAGTATTCCTTCGGCTGTTGTCGGGGAAGTTTTCTTGTGGAAATTACTTTTTCGTTCGTTCGTTGCTTTTGTTCTTTTTTTCTCGCTTTTGAGAAAATGGAAACTATTGAAATTCAAGGATTGAGAATCAAAGTAGTAGTTGCTGGTGGTCATGGAGACTGCTTGTTTAAAAGTATAGCCGTAGGTCTGCGAGAAACGAGTGATTTAACAGTGACCCTGCGAGAAAAAAACCATTATACTGTCCGACAAGAAATTGTCAACCATGTTGTCAAGAATTGGTCGAAATATGGTTTTCGGATTAAAAATGCTTGGCACAAGCCAAATGTACGGAAATATAAGTCTTTTATGTGTCAAGTCGGTCAATATGGAAATTTAATAGAGTGTACCGGAGCAGCGGATTTGTATCAAGTAAATGTAATGGTTGTTCGCTTATCGGCTGACAGGTAAACGCACTACTTGATTGCGTGCTCTTTCTATCGCAAAAGACCGACATTACATTTATTATTTACTGGTCCCGACTTGACAGGACATTTTCAACTTTTGGAACCCTTATCGAACGAGGTGCTGTGCTGCTTCACGAATACTCGTATTTCAAATCCTGCTTCAATGTGTAACAGTGTTTTGCACGAAGCAGAATTAGCTGATGACCATGGAAATGTAAATACGGCAGATTTTTCGGCGGATTTCATTGCCGATTCATCATATTCGGAAGGGGATTTCAGAAATTCAGCAAGTGAATCATGTAATTTTAACGCTTCAGGTTCAAGATTTTCAGGACGTTTTGACTTGGAGCCAAGTAATGCGGATTCTAATGTGGAAACATTTTCGGCAGATGTAACCAGTGATTTCTCAAGCTCTGAGGGAAGCGATGCACCCGTTTTGACCTTAACTTCACCACCGTTGAAAATGGCAACAAAAAACGGAAAAAAAACAGGGAATTTTCAAATCCACCGAAGCTCGCCGGGACTCGAACTTCACGAAGGAAGAAAAACTGCTGATCTTAAAAGTCAAACAGTTTTTTGAGCTTGAAAAAAAAAACAGAATTAATAGCAATTGATAACGTATTGGAAAAAAGAGCTATATGTTTCGATATTTCACGCAGAAGTATTGCCCGTATTTCATCTCAAGCTCGTACTGGAAAAATCATCGAGAAGCCGAATCAGAAACAGGGACGGCCTCGCATCGAAATCGATGATTTTCTGCAGGGAGTTATCAGGCGAAAAATTTTAGATTTTTATATGCAGAAGATATTTCCAACGCTTGACAAACTGCATGCTGTTTTAAAAAAGGATATTCCAGATTTGCCGGTCTTTGGTCGATCGACACTGGCCGCTATCATACATAATCTGAAGTTTAACTTAACAAAGTTTTCGACGAAACCAGTTTTAATGGAGAGTTCCAGAATAGCAGCTATAAGAGAAGCATTACAGACAGTTGGAATTGAATTTTTGTTATAGTGATGAAACGTGGTGCGGGCCTAACCATACACGTAAATACGGCTGGGTTAGGAAGTCACAGGCAGGAAAGACAACTTGGACATGTTTGACCATTATCGTTCAGGAGTGCAAGCAACGAATGATTACCGCGTAGATTTCACAGTCCCATCCAGTGCTGGGAAAAGAGTCATCATTCTACATATCGATAGCAAAGAGGGTTTTCTGGACGGTTGCATGAATAGACCATGATAGATCCAGAATTCCGAAATCCAACAGATCGATAGCTGAAATCGGAAGTAGTAGTGTGGTTGATGTCCAGAAATGTGCCTCTGCCCGGAAATGCCTCTTCATTCGACGAGATGAAAAAAAAAAGACTTGATGACTAGGATGGGCCAAATTACACATAAGTTTCCGAATCGAATCGTAATAGCGCAGAAAAGTTGCTACTCGTCGCCCTGATCGCAATAATTTTTTTTTTTAAATCGGACCATATCTTCCGGTCACACATCGCGTTCAAAGTTTCGAAAAATCGTCAAAAATTGAACACGTTTTGGGATTTTTTTCTTAGTAAGTTATAGTAATCGAATTTCGTTCAAAATCGGTATGTGACCTCTTCTAAATATCCTTTGACTAAAAAAAACATTCCCTTTTTCATGCCCCTCTCCTGCAAGGGTGGGGGAGGTGCGAATATCGTAAAAAGGAGCCATTTTATGGTCGTTATTTTCCTCGTGTGAAGTGAGCTGGTGCGATCGGCTAAGGCGTTAAAAGCGTTAAAATATATCACATTTAGAACAGTATTACGCAAATATACATCAGCCGCAATATGATGGGAGGGGGGAGGTGAGCCTCAGCGAGGGTTGACCAATGGCCAAGCTGAGTGGGCGGCAGCCGGTTCTAGGAATGCGCCTTACCGCTGCGCGCAACGTGCCAACCAGACAAGTCGAGACGTGTCGAATTTTAGTGTTTACTGTGCATTTTAGTGTTGAATAGAGAAGGAGTTTGATTGACAATGGCGTCGAGGACGCTCGGTCAAAAATTTCATTGTCCTTTATTTGGACCGCCTAAAAGTCCGAACAAACAGATTCTTCCTTCACATGCTGATGTTTTGCTACACTGCCAGCATGTTAGATATTCTTTAGCCCTGGCTTTCGCCAGTCCAAAACAGGATGTCAGCTTCTCTGCAGTAGCTAATGTCGTTGCTGATGATATAGAGTCCATTTACATTAAGGCATCTTTGCCAAAGGTCTCTCGCATGAGAATTATACAACTTATCAAAACTCTTCACGAAAAGTATTACTACATCCGTAAAAAGTTAAACAGGGGAAAAAATACCTGGAAACACAAAAAAAGTACACACAATACATTTCTGACTGTCAAATAAAGTTTTTTGAGTTGATTTTTCTATACAAATCAGTTCAATTTTCAACGCGAAAACATGAAGTTAAAAAAAAGCTTTCAATCCAAAAACAAACTTTAAACAAAATTGATACATTTTTAACAAAAAAGTGAAAATTTCAAACCAAAAATATGAAGTTTCAAGAAGAAAGATCATTTTGACTTAAATAGTTATATTATCAGTTTAAAAAAATAGTTCTTATGGCAAAAAAGAAACTTTCAATAAAATACTTAACTTTCTTACCAAAAAGTTGAATTTTGAACCAGAAAGATTATTTTCCTACTAAAAAAGACGAAATTTCAACAAACTACATAAATTTGCAACTGAATAGTTCAATTTCTAAATTAAACAAATGAATTTTTAACCCAAAATGTGATAGTTAAATTTCCACATGAAAAAATTAATTTTGAACAAAAGAAAAAACTAATCATCTATACAAAAGAGATACATTTTCTACCACTAGTTACATTCTCTACCTAATTGTTTAATTTTCTAGATAAAAAACAAATTTTCTGTACAAAAAGTTGAATTTTCAACCAGAAGATATGAAATTTCAACAAAAAAGTTCATTTTCAATGAAATAGTTCAGTTTTCATTGAAAAAAGTTAATTATTACCCCAAAAAAGATCAGCTTGAAAAAAAAAGTTTAATTTTCAACCAAAGTGACCAATTTTCTACTAAAATTATGAATCTTAAAAAAACAAGTCAAGATATTCAAAGTCGGTTGTTTTGGAAGAATGCGAAATATTTCAATGGCTTCGTATTATTAAGAATTACACCTGAAAAAACCTGATAGGCCTTAAAAAAACCTGGAATTATGAGAGAAATGAAATGAACATTAACGATTTTTATGAACAATGTGGATGGGTGAAACAGAATTTGCGATTCTTTCTAATTCAGATTTCTTTTCATCACTGAATATTAGTCACGAAACTATAAACAAATTTAAAATTAAAATATTTTACATTGCGATTGCTGTTAAAACAGGGTGTCTAGTGTCCTGAAAATCCTCGAAAACCTGGAAAAGTCCCTGAATTCGTTTTTACCTGGAAAAACATGGAAAAGTCCTTGAATTTTGCTCATGGTTCTGAAATTTTTGTTCGTTTAAAGAAAAAATAGATTTTAAAACTTTTTCTCTGCTAAACAAAAAAGATTACCTTTTTAAGAAGAGACTGTTTATTTTATCACTGTGAAAATCACGAAGCTACAATCTAAATGGTATTTGAATATTAATGGTTCCAGCAAATAAAAAATTGGTCGGGGTAAAGTTAGAGAATTTTGAAAACGAAGTTTGGGACTGCGCTGATATAATGTTCTTGTTAGTAATTTATTTGCCATGTATTTTTATTTCTTCTTCTCTTGCAGTTGCTTCATCCTGACGACTGTAATTTTAGTTCAGAAATTTATTATTGTGTTTCAAATTCAAACATTTTCATTAAAAAGACATACTGTTTATTTTAACTATCTACCATTACATTATACGTTGAGAATTCATATTTTTTGGTATAGAATTAAATTATTTTGGTGAATGTTGAAACACTTGATTAAAAAAATCATTTTTTCATTGATGAAATTTAATCTTATTGGTTAAAAATGCATTCTTTTGGTGATGACTTTTCAACTATAATGGTGAATCTTCAACTGGAAGAGTTGAATTTTAAATCAAAAAGATGAATTTTCAACTGAAATGATGAATTTTTAATTACAATAATTCAATTTTCCATCAAGGGAATGAATTTTTAACTAAAATTGTGGAATATTCAACTGGAATAGTTATATATTAACTTAAAAAATTAATTTTCAAACAAATAGAAAAACTTAAAAAAAAACTCATTTTTCAACCAGAGATGAACTTTCAAATAAAATTATGAAACTTCAAACAAAGAAAATTAATTTTTAAGAAAAGAGTTTAACTTTTAAACAAGTAGTTAAATTTTCATTACATAAAAGATGAATTCTGAAAAAAATGTAATTGATATTTAAACCAAAAAAAAGTTTTTAATTTTTTATCAGAAGCAGTTTAATTCAACAAAGAAATAAATCACGTGCATCCTAAACTATGACCCAAGACAGATTTATGTGTAAACATCGTCGGTAAACGTTGACTGAAATTGAAATCTTACATAAAGCAAATAATAACTCAGGCACATGTGGGAGTATAAAAACTTATTTTCTCTTATATATAATGTCGTGCAAAAGTTTCTGGACAGTTATTTTCCAATAGGATAATAATCCTAATCTAACAATGTAACAATAACCCCACTTTAATAATAATAAACTGTAGATTTTCTCTCTATTGACATATCCGGCATATTTTGCCGGATTTGAATAAACAAATAATTATTGTTTGAATACTAAAAACTTATTTACAAAATACTTGGAAACTCGTCCCTTATTAATTAAAAATAATTCTTGTGAAGAAAATCCGAAGAACACCGTTTTTAGTATGAATTTAATAGAGAACTGCTATTTTGCATTTTTTGGGGTCACTTTCCAAGCATAATAACAATACACAAAAATTGTATAACAATTAGCTCTTTTTCCCATTTTTTTCTGAATCAATCTTTTCCCATTTAAAACCCCATGTTAATTTCAAAGGCTCGGTGGTACGGGTTAACTTCGACAAAAAAAAAGAAAACAAGAAAAATGTTAAGTTGATAAACTGTAAATATAAATTAAGTATTTATTTTTAAAATTGAACTGTAGTAGGACTCTTAACAATAGAATTATAATAAAATTGATTTTATAAGACGATTCTGAATCTGCTTATAATTAAATAATTTCTAGATGTTTACGTTAAAAATTGAACTATTTCAATTCGAATGCCTTACGTAATTAATTAAATGTATGCATCCGATTGAAACTTCAAAATCTTTTTTTAATTTTCAAAAACATTTCAATGAATATATTCATTATTTTAAAGTTTTCATTGTTTCATTTTTTTTAATATTTCATTTGTAAATGACATTTTTCATTTAAGATTTTCAAGAAACAACTTATAATCACTAAAATGTACTGTTTTCAAGTTAAAATTGTTCAAAAATGATGTAATTTTCAACACTTAAAAAATTCATTGAATCATTCTTCAAACTATTTCATTTGGGACCGTACTTAAATTACGTAACAGCTTAAGGGGGAGGGAGG